>CAJQUN010000987.1:0-128860 GCA_907163345.1 Haberlea rhodopensis
AACCGTTGGCGGCTAGGCCATCAAAAACAGCAGTAGAGTAATTCCGGTGGTTCTCTTCTTTCACCTCTTTGTGAAGATTTTCTGAGCTTAGGCAGAGATACCTAATCTTCTTCAAGAAGTGAGTATAAACCTAACATGAGAGTTCTGCCATCTCTCTTGGTTTTGTGAACAAAGATTAAAAAAAAAATTGGTAAAATCTGCTCATAAAAGTGAAAATTTAGAGAAGTCTGACAACGAAGTATACTGGACTTGAATGATTCGAAGAAGAAAACTTCAGGAAGCGAGACCCTGGGAGGCAAACTTCAGCCTCCCACTGGCTGGAACTTTTGACCTTTATCTGATGCAGCCTGCAACACTAGTGAGCCTCTGAAAGAAGCTGTTACGCCACCCGATGACTCTTTCATGCAGCAGTGGCACCAGCCGCGGTCCTCCTGCCTCAAACCGCTTTTGAAAGCGATACCTTACCGATCCGTGAGGATTCTCATGTGCCTACATCTCATCAGCAAGCTTGGTCTCATAAACACTCTATAGCCAAGCTTGAGGGGGAGTAAATAATATCAAATCGATTGTTGAAAACTCAGTCTCTCAAAAGAGGAATACACGCAGACTCCCAAAATAAAGGAGGAGACGTAAACTAAGACACAAACTCCCAAAAGAGGAGGAGACGTAGACTAGCAGACGCAGACTCACAAAAAAAGGAGCAGATGCAGACTCCAAGAAAAGGAGCAAACACAGACTCACAAAAGAGGAACAGACGCAGACTCCAAGAAAAGGGAGCATGACTATGAGAAAGAGGAAGAAGTCTCAAACTAAATTGATAACATCTTGACAAGGCTCTTCACTATCCTAAAATTGAAGACCTGAGTTCCAAGCTGAGCATGATAAACATACGACTCAGCTTGAAGGGGAGTGTTGAATGATAAATAAAGATGACTAAAGTTTTACTTATCAAGAACTTTAGATAAATATTTTTATTTTAATATTCATAGGAGTGTTGATAAGTTTGCTAGGAGTTTTAGTTTATCTAAAATAGTATACTAGTTTATATTTTTATTTAATTAGATTTATCTACCTAGATTTTAGGATTAAGAGCCTTCTATAAATATAAGACATATGGTTGTATTTATTTTAAGATTGGAACAATAGAAGACTAGATTGAGTCTCTCAAATAATTCTTTTCTTCAAACTTACACATCTCTCTACAGCTTTTTGAATTTTTTTAAGAAAATCCACGATTGCTGTTGTCTTTAATCTACATCTTCCAAAACTTCACTCTTATCATCTTCATGTTTGTCTCTGCCAAAGGCCTAAAGTATGTAATAACTTTCTGATATTGCCCAGTTTTTGACTGCACAGTCTATCGTGAATAAATAATAGACATCTGAGCAGTATCTGAGACGACTTAACAAAAATGTTTATTTCGCCCACCTCTTAAAATGTAAGGGATAATAGAATATTTTATACACATTTAAACATGTTGATGTTGAAACACGAAGGAGGAAACTATGACGAAATTATTCTACAAAGAGAAATTAGCACCTTGGTTACATTGGCTAAGGAGAAATCTGCACCTCTAAGGTCAGAATCAGAAAGATCGGCGCCTGAGAACATGTAAAGTTAATAGAATAAGAACTATGTTACAAAGAAAATGAAGCCGGAATTAATATGAATAGGTGCAAATCAAACACCTCGGAAAACTTGATTGGCGAAGTCTATTTGGAAACAGTTGGTAGTGGTTCTTTATGTTATTTTGTGAACCTTGTATTCGATTCCTATTATAATGTGATTGCGAGCTTAATGCAGTCATGGAATTAAGAGAGGAAAAGATGGAACTGCTTTTACCAAGAAGAAAATGTATAAAACCCTTGATTTTTAACTTCGTTTCAATACAAGATCTAGTGAACTTTTTCAAATATTGTTGATTCAGAATTTAGTTTCAGCAGTCCTGTTCAATGTTTAATATCAGTGATTACTGCGAAGCAGGTCACCAAGTGTGGAGACTCGGTTAATTTAACGAACTGTCAACTTCATATAATTTCAAATACTAATACAATCTCCAACCACTCCGTACTAACACCTCATCCCCAACCCCGCCAAAAAAACTAAACAGAAATTTCTTCCAACTCCAACAGACCCCTCGTCTTAGTAATATTCCTCACAATAGTAACCTGTTAAAATACTTGAAACACAAATATATTCCAATGGTTTACAGCTTGCTCCCCAGCAAGAACCCTCACAATCAGACACAAAAAGTGTTGACAGGATATCAAAGAGCATTAAAGTTCAACGAAGGTATAACACCATAACTTTTTTATTGATTAATTCAAGTTCATCAGTCTCTTGGCAATAAAGTTTTGCACAACCAACATAATACAGGCCCCTCACGTGATAGACTACAATTGTAGAACATTTAGGACTGTAACAAAAGAACTACCTGTCAAATCTGCATCAAAGAAGCTTGCTCCTAATAACTTGGCACCTTTGAAATTGGCCTGTCGCAGTATTGACTGTAACGGAACTACCAAATTAACTCAACTAAGCATTGATATCTTATTCAAGCATAAACAAAACCCATTAACAACGATAATTCTTAAAAAAGACTAACTTTAAAGACATGATCATTCCTAAAATTCACGATCACAGATGAAAATGATTTTAAGAAATGCATACCGTCTTGAAATCTTGCTTGATTAAATCTTTCCCACTAAAATCTTTCCCACTAAGATCTTGTCCCCTAGTTACTCCAACACCATAAGGGCCTCCTCCCCTTTTTATTTCCCAGTTTTCACCACATCAATAATAGACCAATTCATACCAGTAAACCGTCAATTTATACAGAATACAACATTCAATAGTGAAATTTAAATCCAACTTTCCTTGTAAAAAGCTTTACCTTAATGCAAGGGCGGGATTGGAAACCAAAACAACAGAAGTTGATAACACCGCGATTAACTCACTTTAGAAATTGACTCCCACAAACTCCGAGTTTCGATTCCCTGCAAGAAATATATGTAACATAAAAGAAAATTGTTCCATGTTTCTCATGGGATTCTAGTGTGGACCAAAATTTAACCAATATATATACTCTACTACATCAAAAGTTGTAATTTTAAAAAAATTACGATCAAATTCGATTTTTTTTTCATATGGGTCGCCACCTGCTGGATTGTACCTGTGGAGCATGATGGCATGGGACTGAAATAGAAGGGACGATGGGTCGGGAGTGAAGGGTTGGGTTTTGTTGGAGAAAACTAGTTCTTGTGAGGTTCGAAATTGTAGGTACTTTGGCGCACAAACAGAGGTTCAGAACCGCCATCGATGAGTGCCAGCAGCTACCGCTTCTGCTTCGGATAATCCGTACAATCAATTTACTTTAAAAAAAATTGTAATGTTTTTTTTATATATATAGAAATACGGTACTATATTAATAATCTCATACCTTCAACAATTACAATATTATGTAATGTTTGGAGTGTTTTTTATTTGAAATTTGTAATCTAATTTTGTAAAAAATAATAAAAATATGTAATAAAATGATACGTGTGTTCTAATTTTCCATTTCTTTTACTGTTATGAAACTTAAATGTCCTCCAAAATTTCAAATTAATTCATAAACATATGATATAACAATATTTAATAAGATGGTTATTAATTAAAATGATAACATACTCAATAAAAATAGGCTTATGTCTTGGCTATCACATTGGGTAGATCTATCATGTAACGTGATATCCCAATGTAGAATATCTCCAATATATAATGGATTTATCCCATAAGATAGTACCTCATGGATAGCCAAGATCCTCTCAAAATAGATAATCTAAACTAATATATTTATATTTTTAGAGAAATTAAAAAAAGCAAATATATATCATTGAAATCCATATATTTTTTACTTGAAAATATACCATCCTCCACATATAATCGTTCAACTTACGAAGATTGTGTTTTTTTTTTCTGTTTATTGAAGAAATATTTTTTTAGAGTTTATTTTAAATATATAATATAGATCTATTTAATAGTTATTGAAAAACAGAACATATTGTTGAAATGATTAATGAATGTATTAATAATAGTGTGATATTTATTTTATAGTTGCTTTTCAAATTTATATCAATATATATTTCAAATCATTACCGTTAACGATAGAGACTAAAACTTTTGATTGCCATGTTGTATGTTGAACTGATGAAAATGTTATTTAAAGTATTAATTAATTAATAAAATAAATAAATAACATAAAGTGACATGTGGCATATCCTATCTAAAGAGATAGACATATACTGTTTATTGATTGTTATTTTTAACGATATTATCCTTAAACAGATATCAATAAATGTATATTCATATCTATATACATATACAATTTATTGATTGTTATCTTCATGGGCATTATCCTTGATGGGGTAGCGACCAATGAGAATATGAATAAAAATCTCATACAATAGTTTGATGTACCTTTAAAGTAATGTTTTTAAAGATAACATCAAACCAACCGATATAAACACGTAATAGAAGTGGTCCAAAGTTGGCTCATTCTCACCCACAAAACCTCTTCAGATTAGAGATTTAAGGCCAACTTCCTATAAGCTTCTTTACCGGACTATTTTACCCCTCCTACCGGCTCATCCAGTCTTGTGGTCAATAATATATTCGTAAATCTAATCCGCATATACCCACCACCGCATGGTGAGGGAGGAATACACAATTATATAATTTTTTTAAAAAAAAATGAAATAAAATAATTTTTTTTAGACAATTTAGGAAATCATTATTCATCACAGTACAATCGATTCATAGTATAATCTTCATAAATAATTCAATAATACCATTAAATAATCGATTAAAGTAACTACTAATTAGTAGACATAAACACATATAAGTTGGACTCAAGTTGGGTTGCTTACATCTATATGAGTAAAATTTTGAGAATATGAGCCTTCGTCATTAGTCGAATGATAAATACTTATATACTTTTTTGGATGACTCGAGTTCGAGTTTGGACAATGACCCATGTCGGGAATTTTTTTTTTGAGAAAATAGACTATATCAAAATTAAGAAAGTTAGCATTTATTTTAATTAAAAAATTTGATAAATAATTTAAATAATTATTAAGTAATATGTTTTTTTTTAAGTTTTTGGATGGGAAATAAATAGCTGGGGTTTATTAAACAGTTGTGTTGCTTTTGGTCGGTTAGTTGGTTGTATTTTCCCAAATCCCAGAGGTTTATTAACGATTATTATTATATATAAACTTCTTGCATAATTTCTTTTCTTACAATAACAAAGCAAAGAGTTCATTTGCGTGACGTAAATTCGAATTTTGTGTATAGAAACATCAAAGGTTCAAGAAGGACGCCTAGATTTCTCTCGGCGAATCAAATCAATCATCGGGTAAAATTCGAATTCTGTTGAAAAAAATATTCTGTTTTTGATAAATTTTTGCTTCCAATTTCTTCTGTTTTCTTTCTCTGATTGGATTCGAATTTCTGGTGTGGGTTAGTTTCAGAATTTGGTCTTGTTGGTTTGAGATTCTGGGTTTTTATTTTTTCCGAATTCTGGTTGATCTCCCTGAGATCTGATCGAATTATGCTAAATTTTGTGATTTTCGTTCGACTGATTTCGGTTAGAATGCAAAAATGGGATTTTTTTTTAAAACTAGCGCTAGATCTGGAATTTAATGCAAGTTTCTGTGGCATTTTCTTCAAAACACAAAAATAAAAAGACCAACTTGAAATGTCTGTTGTATCTTTCTTGTATTTGAAGTTTGCAACCGTATACTTGCGGTTTGTTTGATTCGTTTTATTGTCTAAATTTTGTCAGTTTTTTGGGTGCCATTGCGCGAAGGTTCTATGACGTGAAAAGAAGTTCAGAGAGTGGTGTCCTATCGATTATTTGATTTACTTGTCAAGAAATTCACTTTTAGATTTGTTTTCCCTTCATGTGTCTTACAGATGATTTAATGAATTGATGTTCAGATTTTCTGATTAAGACTCAAGATTCTGAGCTGCCAGGCAGTCTCTCTTGGATTTGTTAATGTGAAAGTTATATGTTGTAGACGGAATTATGTTGGTGAAAAAGTTGTTACTGTCGTTGGATCTGGTAAAAACTTAGTTTTGTAAATTATTAAATCTTCATTCATGGTTTTAAAACGTGGATAAATAAAAATAAGCTTATCTTGTAGCTGTTTAATTTGTAATGTGAATTTGAATGGTCATAGATTAAAGTGCTTTTTTAAGACTACAATATCACTTTTTCTTCTTCATGGATAATGGAATGTACTGAACCACTATGTTGAAGTGATCATGTTTTCATTAGCATAGATTTTATCTGGTTTGGTTTACTACGTTCATGACTTGTGTTTTGATCATTATGCCATCTGTGAAGAGACTGTGATTTCTACTTGTTGACTGATGCGTTCCCGACTTTGTAGATTGACGGTGGCTATATATCACATCATTGCATTTGATGATTTCATATTGGCATGCTACCTAGGATATGGTGTCGAAGAAGAGGTTGGATAATAAGTTTAATGGCTTCCAAGTTCCAGTTATTCCTAGAGCTCCTAGATCGATTCGGGTAACTTTAGTTCTAAATCATGTGCTTTATGCCATCATATTATTGTACATGCATACAAGTGTTTCATATTTGTTTTGTACCTCTAGAGGAGAGGCCGCACATGCAAGAAATTGGTGGAAGACAATGAACTTTGCCCCTTTGAACTACTTGCAGCTGTAGCTGGAAAGTTATTGCAGGAGAGTGAAAGCTCTGCTTGCAGTAATGCAGACGAAGGGAAAGTGCAGCTTGGAATTGGTCGAGATGGTTTTGTTAAGGGACAGCATGGTAACCCTCTGAAATCAGAGGGCTTTGGCCATGGAAGTTCTGCTGAGAGTGCATTTGTTCCGGAAGTTTCTGTTCAGGAGTGTAATCTCTTGTCCAATTTGGAGGGATTTCCATCTGAGGCTCCCATTTTGGAATGCTCTTCTTTACATGCAAGTTCGGGTTTCCTTAAGAATGTTGATTCAGATATTAAACCAGGATTCTGTGAGGGCAAGACTGATGATAGGTTTGATAACAAAATGGAGAATGGACCAGAATTGCAGTCAGAGGATAACAAAAATCATTTTAGCAAGTATATGTGGCTAACACATCAATTGTAAAGGATCCAGCTGCAGAATCTGTGAATACTAATGTACTGATTAATTCAGATAGTATTGTACAGTTGCCCTTGTACAGGGACCCCGTCACTGGGGCTTTCTTAAGTCACCACTGGAATAATGTAAAGTTAGGGAATAGTGATGATGACGAATATTCTTTTGGGTGCAATAAATCTAGCACCAAGATTAGGTCCTTTAGGCCACAACCATGGAGTGGAAATCGTAGGATAAGGAAGATGCTGACATCCAAATACTGGAAAGTAGCTCCAAAACTGAAGGATTGTGATGTTTATAGCTCTAGTAAGTGGAATTGAAATATCTGTATTATTTAAAGTAGTTCTAAATTTCTGCATTTTTATGATCTGCGCATGAAATTTATATCCTACTCCCACCAACATAATATTTGTTATCAGGTGAGAGAATGAGGTCCTTCTACAGATACAGGAAGAACATTTATGCACGAGAAAGGTGTCATAGAGCACCATTTAAGAAAAGGAAATTGTTTGATCACCGCTTCACCGTTGCATATGATCAGGAGGCCAGCAGTGAAAGTATCTCCGGTTCTCCTGAAAAGCGAGGTCCTCTGTCATTTCGTTTTACTGTATTATCTTGTTCTGTTTTTAGCTATGTTTCTGAGGCATCACTGTAATATGTTGCAGAAAACTGGACTGCCAGCCACAGTTAAAGGTCACCGAAAAGTGAAGGATCCTCGTGGTACCAGAAATTTGACCACAAAATTCATGGATTCCTTTTCTAGCTTGATCTGTGTTTGGTACATAAGTTCTTATGGATTTTTTTTCTCTCTTCATTCAGTGAAATTTAGCATCAAGTCTTTCAGGGTGCCAGAACTTTATATTGAAGTCCCTGAAACTACAACTGTTGGTTTTCTGAAGGTTTGCCATTTCTCATTTTTCACTGATACATACAACAAATAGTATCTTTATTCTTGTGTATGGGCAACACATTAGCATTTTTTCACGTGATTTTACGAGACATGTCATCTTGGTGTGAGTTACAAGTGGCGATAGCACTCATTTAAATCGAATGAGTGGTAGAGATTTTATTCCTGCATGGCAATATGCTTAGGAAATTTGATTCACAGAAGCTAAACTATCGGGGCTCTCTGCATTTTTTTGCTCAGAGAACTGTGTTGGAGGCTGTTACTACGATACTTGGTGGTGAAATACGAGTAGGGGTGGTTCTTCAAGGAAAGAAGGTCCGAGATGAGAATAGAACTCTGCAGCAGGCTGGTATTTCCCAGAGTTGCAAACTTGATACCCTCGGTTTTACATTAGAGCCAAGTTTTACAAATCTTTCGTCGTCCATGACTCCAAAGAAACTTCCCCTAGCATTGACATGTGATGCTGATCAACAATTACCTAGGTATTATGATATTTTCAGTTTACTGGAGTTGACTCTCCAATTATCTTTTTGGATTGAGAAATGATGCTGTTGCGCTAGGTTTAACTCTACTTCATGATATTTGTTGAATTGATTTCCATTTCTTGGTGGACCTGTTAATCATGTATCAATCTCCAGGTCTCCCGCGACCGCAGAGTTTGGTTCAGGGATTTCGAATGCATCAGATCTTCCAGTTGTTACTAAGTTGGATAATGATGTTGATAACAGAAAGTCTATCCCCTCCCCAGAGACCCCTACTAACGCACTAACAGATGGTTCAATTCTCGATTCGAAGGCAGTGGTTCCAGTCGATCCAATGAATGTGGAATCCCTAGCATTAGTTCCAGTGGATCCGAAACTTAAAAGTGGAGAAGTTTCACAGCGCAGAACCAGGAGACCGTTTTCTGTATCAGAGGTGGAAGCCCTGGTTGAAGCAGTTGAAAATCTTGGGACGGGAAGGTAAGAACTTTATAGATGATCTTGGAGCATGTGAAGTATAGACTGTTGAGGATATTTATGGATATCCTTTTTTCTTCCTATATTTCAATGACATATATTGGATCTGTAATTACACTTCATTGTGCAGGTGGCGCGATGTTAAAAGCATGCTTTTGAGAATGCAGATCATAGAACCTATGTTGATCTGAAGGTAGGAAATGTATCTGTCATATCATCTGAATGCTATTCCTGTTTGAAAATTTATTCCTCTTCCACAAGTATACTTTCTTGATTTAGGATCTAAGTTATCCTTGTTGTTTAGTTTTGAGAGTGCTTTCATCAGTTTTAAATTCCATTAAAGATCCACCTTTTTAGGAGATGATCTGCCTAATGTTATCTGTATTCACATGCTTATAGGTGTATAATAACCCAAAGAATCTTTTGTTGAGTGCTATGATTTCATTAAAAGCTAAAGAATCTGTCACATGGATTGATACATAGATTCTAAGCAATAAGTTATAAATCATGCAAATAAATAAATCAAACTTTTGACCATGTGATGAAAAGTTTATTGTTTATGCAGGACAAATGGAAAACCTTAGTTCACACGGCAAGCATATCCCCTCAGCAAAGACGGGGCGAACCGGTGCCACAGGAGCTCTTAAACCGAGTCTTATCCGCCCACAGTCACTGGTCTCAGCATCATTGTAAGCAACAGCATGGAAAGAATTCGATGGAACATCTTAAAATTGTCGATGATATCCGTGGTGAAATCGTCGGGGCATGAAGAGTTTGAACCTCCTGGTTGTGAAAATGTATAAAATTTCTCTACTTTTTTTTATAGGAAAATGATAACTACTGAACTGTAAAAAAAAATGTGATTTATTTTCTTTGATTGTAGTATTCTTCTCGTAGTCACTGATTTGTCTTTGGTTAGACCGGCTCTTTGTAAATGGTTGGTGGAATAAAGGTGTTTTTATTGAAATTAAAATGTTGTGTATGTGTTTAAACTTTGAAACAATAGTAAACAAGCAAATGATTTACTTGTGCTTGTGAAGTTTCCTTGTTAATTTCCTTTATTCTATGAAATTAATGGCAAAGACTAGAATTTCTGAACAAGAAATTTGGAAATACTTGTAATAAAGAGTATTTACTAAGAGATGATTGCGACTACATATCATCCATATATTCCAATTATCAAACATCATATGATTCTGCAATTATCATGTTGTTATAATTAAAGTAAAGCAAGATGGAATGTTGTCCATACATATAGCAGTTTAGATAATTTTGTCTTAAATATTACTTTTATAAATTAATCGACATTAATTTAAAGTTGGTTTAATAATTGGTCTCTCTCATGTTTTATAGCTAATAAATCAAATAATTAAATGATGTTAAGTTGCATACTCCACAATCAACTTTAGAATGAAGAAACGAACATGCAATTTACAACTCTCAAATTCATTATGGCATGTGAGTTCATATTAAATTTCTCTTCCTTCCACTGGGGGATGTCATCTACTGCCCACGTTGGATCGTGGCTAGCCATCATGTTCATTTTTATTTCAAATGGTAAACAAAATTATTGGTCCAACATTAATTGCTTTTTTTTAAAAATATATATGAATTTATTTATTTATTTTGAATGGAAATATCATTAACATTAAGCTAAAACAAAGTCATGAGCCACATAGTATTTAAGAAAAAAAGGGGCACATGAATTTATTATATATCGTATATGTGCATGTTTTTATGATACACACACAAATATATCATGTATTTGTAAATAAATTATAAAACTCTGCAATAAGTGTTCGAATAGCTCGTGAACACATACAAACCTTTTGAGCCAAAGTCGAACTTATGTTTTGATAAATTCGAGCTATAATCGAGTCGAGTACGAAAAAAAAATTAATGCTCAAATTAGATAAATTCGAGCTCGAGCTCGAATATATCTAATTTGAGTATTAAAATTTTTTTTGAGCTCGAATAGATTATATTCGTTTATGCACTGAAATATGACTCATAAGCTGAAACATTGAGTTTGTTTATATATAAAAAAATCGCTTTTAAAACAACGGGCCATTTACACATAATGATGAGCTACATTTCGTTTTTAAAACAAAGGAGGAGCCATAACATGGAATGACAAAAAAGCTTCTCTCGTGACATGTTCTAAACCAAATAAGAGGACATTAGATTCCAGCTAATTTTCATATGAGAAGGCATTGGCGCCACGATTCGCAGGATGTCTGGTTTTGAATCATGCTCACAGTTTTCGCCGTATTTTTTGAAATTTTGCTTGTTAAGATCGATTAACTTCGCAATGTTAGGTAGAACCATTTCCCTGCAATGCAAATGCAAAAGGGGAACTTTTGATAAGACACTACCTCTTTGAACATCCAAACCTTCAGGGCGCCTCAATTTATATGGTTCTCCGGTGTTCGGCTCAAAATCAACTCTAGGCATTTGCTTCCATCTTCTGTGGACAAACCAACCATACTTGTAGTCACCAACTATTGGAGTGCCAAGAGCCTCAGCACAATGCACTCGAAGCTGCAAAAGTAACCGAGTGGCAGATTACTCGAGGTGCATTTTTATCGAAGAAAATGAGCAAAGCATTTCAAAATCATGATAATGTAAATTTATCCCACTTGTTGGATGATTTTGAGCGCCTACAAATTTTATCAGATAGCATTTTAAGCTATTCTTGCATTCGACAAAAAGCATATCAAATCCTCAAACATTCGGATTATCGAAATCACATTGTTTATGTAAATCAAGTTCACCCAATCTTATATATACTAAAGTAGATGATATATCTTACAAAAATAGAGGGCTTCCTGTTACGAAGCTGTCTTTTACAATCATTGATCAACAGTTCATTTTTCCTCCTTTTAAAATAAAGATAATTTGCAACATCAATAAATGTCCTATAGGCAAGATAAGTAGCGTTCTTCACTGCTGTCAAACTGATATTGCCTCATAATTATTGGCAATACTATCTCCCATGAACAGGTAGCCTTCTAAAACTGCTATTTTGGTGTGATTCAACTTCAATAGGATTTGTTGACCCAGTTAAAATACCAGTAGGAACAAATAATCATTTCCAAAATAATTAAAAAAGAATGGAATAGATCTAGAACCAGTGTTTTGGGACAAAGTTGTCGTAACAGCAAGAGAGCAAAAATTTTGACACACAATTTGTACACTTTTGGAGAAGCAATGCCTACTTTTTTTACCTTTGTAAATTGATGCATAGGAGGATTTTGAACTTCAGAGTCACAGCTCAAGGGTTTAGCGAAAGTATTTTGATCAGGGCCAGGCCTACTTTATAAAAGCAGGAAGAATATTTTCATATGTCAAAGCTTATATCAGAAAATTTCAAATCTTGGGGAGGCCAAGACATTTAGTAATGCCCCACCATAAATTTGACCTTGAGAGAAACGTGCTTCAACATGTTATCTGAACAATGTCAGCTCTTACGAATAGTTCTGAAATAAATTAGATCTATTCATTAAACATAGTTCATCCTCCATACCAGAATTAAAACACCATAGAGTCAATTGGGTCAGAAATAAAACATGTAAATGCGGTGTTATTGCAGAATGTTTATCAATTGGAGTGTGATTCTCAAATACCCCAAGTAGGAAAAAGATAACTTTCTTTTCGGAACCTGATGTTTGCAACTTGTATGTGGGCACAACTCAATCCAAGAGCATCCATTGATCATGGGACCAAGCAGACGATATTCAGTTATTGCCTCTTGGGAAGCTTCTAAACCCGAATCATTTGCCAGAATAACCCTGTCAGTTTCCCCATCATCTACAAGTACCTGTAACAACGAACATGTGATTCTTCTTATCATATATACCCAACATTCAGGAGGATGCTGTCATGTTAAAGTGGCAACCTTCGTCAGTGGGGCGCAAATTAAGCCTTCTGGTTGCTTAGGGGAACCTATGACCAATGCCCAATATCTCTGATAGACTGTCTTACTAGCACCATTCCAAGCCTTGAATCAAGCAGGTCAGAGAGGAATAAATAGGAAGTTCAAGGTATTAATTATAAATCGAATGAGAGAGAATACTCGGTAAAACTCCCCATATTGCTACTATGGAGTAAGGTGCATGTAACTGTGGAAAAATCAACCACCAGCAACTTTATATTATATGCCGGAAGCTTTGATTCAATAGGAGTACCTTAAACACGGAGTCTGCATTTCGGACATCGTTGAACAACTGTTGAAGAGAGGAGATGCTCTCCTTCGTCCTTCCAAATAGCAGGAGGCCACTACTCTCTCTGTCAAGACGATGCACCTAAAAGTGAAGGTAATTAAGAATTGACAAACTTAAAATTACAAAACATGGAATTAGCATAATATATAACATAAACCACCAAATACTACTTTCAGCCTTCAGGATAATAATGTGAAATTTAATTGAACAGCATTGCATCATGCAGCAAAGAAAAAGACGGTAACTCACCAACTTTGGGCCATCATCATAATCATATGATAATGCTGCAGCTGCCAACGCGTCCATGCTGTTATGAACAGGCAGGTTTCCCTAATTACATGTCATGCAACATGCATTAACAACTCAAAAGTAAAAGAGCATAAAAAAACAAATTGAAAGAAAATGTGGGTCATAAAGTCAAGGATGCTAACCTTTACTGGCAGTTTAGGAGGTTTGTTTAACACTAATACAGCAGAATCCTGAAATTTTGAAGCAACAAAATCAACAATATAGATAGCCAACATCGTGATACTTCAGCAAAGTGGTAAGTTAAACATAATTAGGCCACGAGGCATCCACCATACCACAAAGTATAGCCACAGTAACAGGAAAACTATTTCTGGCTAAGAGAACTGGATAGAGTACACTGAAAAGGTGTTTTTCTCTTTTCCCTCATTGTAATTGTTTGTCATACAAGAGAATGAATTAACATATTAAAAGCCATCAGAGTGCCTTTCCTAGTCTGTACATCCACGATGTTGCAACTATGTTTGTCTCACATTTAACTAGAAGACATAAAACAAATATTATTAATCAACAACATGCCTTGTACTTCACAATTCTTCGCAAGTAGTTAATCTCATCAGCATTTGGATACAATGTTCCGCTGGGAATAACATCAAATCTCTTGGAAATTTTACTTTCAGCAATTGAAACAGGCACGGAAATTCTAGCATCCACCTCCATGACCTCATTATGTCTAATCTGCACATTCACTAATACAACTGAAAAATGACTAACGGCATGGTGTTGAAACTCAAAGAATAAAAAAATATAATGGAAATGAAAATATAAGATTTCCACCACCCAATAATTGTCTTAAAGTTACAGTTGCTTCATAAAAGCAATACTACCTTCTTTGTGAGCGTTGCTTGCCCTTTGTTGCATCCTGATGAATGGCTTGAATCAAGACATTCCATCTGCACCTGTTCAAACAAACAGAGATATCGAAACTACAATCTTCAACGTCACCTAACTAAGATAAGTAAAGCAAATCAAGCTGCAAAACACTACATAGCTACAAGATCTACCGTATACCTATTGTCTTTTCGTATATCTTTGTTCTAACCATTTAAAAAAGTTCACAATCTGCTTTAAAATGCGACAAGGAATGAGAGAGAAATAAACATCAATCCAAAAGTAATAATAGATTATCATGGTAATTATGTCTCTTGAAAAGATCTTGTATTCCCTAGGTACAGAACAAAATTATAAACAGCAAAATACACGATATTCAGTAATTTATGATGCAGGAAAGTGTTAGATGATCTCTGGATCAAATCGTGTATGTTCATGCACCAAAAGAAAATCAAAAGAAAAGAGAGCCTCAGTAAAGAAATGAAAGTAACAACTCTCACGAGGCCCCGATTGAAAAGGGTTTGAATGGCATGTGGATGAATGTCATCAAAGTAATACTTGAGCCAGCTGATGGCTGTGACATGTGTAGCCGAGGTTGATTTTCTTCCTGGCAGAGGGTGCCCCGGGAATGGAGGCAAATATAGCAGTTGTGGAGGTTTTGAACCTTCTTTTGGTTTTGGGCGTCCCAAAAGTGATACATTATTCGACATGGCCTGGGCAGAAGCCGGTGGAGGAGGATGGATCTTTGACCCATGAATGTACCGAACCACCAAGAGGTTACGGTAATTCAGGAGTTTCTTGGACATATATGCAGCTTATTGATTTAGCCGAATGCTGTTGAGACACCTTACGAACTTCACTGAGTCATCGCATTCAGGAGCTTTCCAGCTCATCCTTCTGGTATCTCATACTCTAAGGAATCAAGTACAATATTGATGCAAAGTCCTGGGAAAAGAGGTTGCGAAAAATAATTAGCTGCTGGAAAAATCGGCATCCCATACACACAGTACAAAATCCAAACCCGTACAAACCACCTCTCATTTACATCTCCGGTTGTTTATCTAGCCACATTACAACCAACATGGAATAAAAATAAAAATCTTCTCAATAAGCAACTTTTATCCCCAACGCAAGTCCCTAACCTTCAATTAACCAATCAAACACACTCACCCTTCTTATGATTCAAACCATAAACACACAGATACACATACACTCAGTATAATCCTACCAAAACTATGACATCAAATTTCAATCATTAAAACTCACAAAACTATCATCCTAAGTAAACCTCCAAACTAACGAGTCATAAACGCTGTAAAGTGAATAGTTAGGAGAAAAAAGACCACATTCATCAAGAAGAGTGAAATCACCACAGAAATGGTGAACATGAGGAAAAACTTTTACGCGGTAGTTCAGCTCCATCAACTGTGTCTAGGCCCTCTGAGCCCTCAAATTTGGCAAACTTGTAATTTATTACTTGCAAATTAGTCTCTTCACAGCTTTTATCATTTCAAATTTTGCATTTAAGTGCCAATCTTTTCTCCCTAAGTGATTAGATAAAATAAATTCTTAAGCTAAACATATTAGGATGGGGAATACCAGGAAAAATCATGAAACAACATAAGAAATAGAATAAATACTTTGTTTATTTAAAAAAATTAGTGAATATGGTGATATTTACTCATGGGATACATAATCCACAACAAATTCACATCCTACATGTTTCTATATAAGAAAACACAATAATGATTTTATGTTACATTTTGTAGGGCACTCGGTCTCATACTAACAAACATGCAAACAAAAGCGATTTAAATTTAATTAGCTAAATTGAATTTAAAAACATAATTATTTCTATACAATGAGACCATCCTAGCGACAAAATTCTTTCAAAAACCCATAAAACACTAATAGTAATGATAATGTAACTAATGGAAAAAACTTCAAGTTATCCATTTTATAAGTAAACAAATAAAACATAAATAAAATAAATGCATATAGACAATGCATGTGGCATAGAGTAAAATAAAATAAACCAAATAAACTAAATTTGTAAATCCCAAAAATCTATACTCCAAGTACCAACCAAGGTCTAAATCATCCATACAAAAACTTGTAAACTAAACATGCTCGGCATCATTAACATTCTCGTCACCAACCACTTTGGTAATTTCTATATGACACCCATATTCTTACTCGTCATCAAAAAAATATTATTACGGGGAAAGCCCGTCAGGATCTCCTTATGGCACTCACTATTCAATCAACTAAACACTTTGTAGTCTCGAATTGGCAAATGGATAACCACATTCTCAATATGATATAAAAATAAGCATAAATATGCTTAGTCCGACATGATGCTCGTGAATTACAAACAAACACATAAATGATACATCGGACTCGAATGGTTGTACATAAGATCATACAATATGAGTACTTCCAGTACATATAAACGAGCTAGCAATCCCAACTTTCAAGTGCCAGGCATGGCGAAATGAGTAGAGAGGAAATGTAACCCCTCAACATGCCATATTAACTATAATCCCATCATCAAGATCTTCTGAAGAGACATGATATATTTATCCTTGCCTGCCAATTCAATTTTATTCTTGCTTCCACTTTCTTGTTATTCGACAAAACTAGGCGCATGATGCTGAAATACACAATATTTTTTTTTTCCTGAAGTATCCGATCTGTGATCGAAGGACAAAATTAACAATTAATATGCATTCTAAGCCCTGAGATAATTATACCTAGTTGAAATTTCTAAGAATACGTAGTAAACCAACAGAACTTCAAGATATTCAATTTTAATGCGAAAGCTAATATATGATCTCCATAAGCATTTATTTATGTGCCATATTTTTTGGTAATAGTGAGTGATTTGGCTGAAATTCAGAATTTATCTGATCCAGGACCCAATTCTAACCCATTCACAGCATATCACAAGAAATGTATGAATAGTAAAAACAATTCACCGAGGAAAAGCCAACGAAACAAAAACAAATTTTAAGCAAAGCCACTTTCCTAACAAAAATTCAAGTCCACCAACACTTCAGAAAAAAATGCACCCACCAAATTCCAGCTAAAATGCTCCTCTAAACTCATAAGTTAAAAGAAGTAACTGCAGCTAAGAAACGCTCGTTTAAGGATTACCAGTTATCTTATTACGGGGCCTCTGGATGATATTCCGAAAATAACTCGAGGATCGTTCTCTCCTGCCCACCTGCCGTAACACAAAAAAACACATACTACTTGAATTCCTGAACACTCAACTTAAAATATAAAGCAAGCAAGCAAAAAAATATAAAAAATTACAGAAACTAGGGTTTTTACTTTTTTGGCTTACCCAATTCGAAAATAGGAGCCGCCATTGTCGATAACGATAGGGTGGTTTGAAGGAAAAGTACTCTAGGAAAGACACAATCGAGCCAGACCGGTGCCTATGCCAGACCGGTTATTGAGTGGACGGTTCATCTTACAAGATATATTGCATTTGTGTCATTGCATGCTCTCTCGATGAATGATGGATGCACCACAACACATAATATATCGGGTAGTGATAAAAAATATATACCAATTGATTGATAGTTAGCAATACTATGTTTGATGTAGGTTATTTGATTTGGAATAAATTTAATTAGTATCACCGAATAATAAATTATTATTGCTCTCTTTAATTATTTATTTTTTAATGGATAAAAAAAACTTTATATACTCTTCATGAGGAGAAATTCACAAATTTTATTTATTTTAATATAACTTGAAGAATTTATCTCTTAAAAACTAATAATTTTTTTTAGAAAGCTGAAGTATTAGAATTGGACTTCAAAAATTTAACAAAAGAGCTGATAAGATGAGATCATTAGACAATCCAACTTAATTCAGGTAAGTAAAAAAACAACCTTAGGATATACAAAAGACTTGCGATCATTTATAAGTTTGAATGTCAGGAGTCTTTCCTTGTTTATGTACTACCTAAGCTAGAATATTATATAATGAGCAACAGTTATCTGCTAGCTAATCCATGAAGCACTGTATCTTCCCTCATGAAGACTTAATATAACAGGAGCCGTCTTCTCGTCGCTTTAAGATAGTAATAATTGAATAATAAGCTTAAGGTTCTTTAATTATTTATAATGAATCAAATTTAACTTTTTTTAATCTGAAAGCCAACATTAATCCTTCTATCAATTTGAGTATCAAATTACTTTCATAATTATGTTAAGATGCACTTTATCTTGTTGGTCTCAAGTGCGCTAAGAAGACATAGAAATACGAAAAATAACTAGTGAAAAAATTATAAAATTAATCATGAAATGTAGAGGATTTCACTATAATATTTATGGGTTACAATTGGAAGAAAATTGTCTCACAAGAGAACCACTAAGTTGACTTGAATGTTTTAGGATGATATGAATCTATTGATAAAATTATGGGATGATTAGAAAAAAGAAATAACACATTTGTTTATTGATGCATTTTTTATATATTAAAAAATGAAACATTGGACAATTCCCTTCAATTAATGTGCAGTCCCCAAGCCAACTAAGTTTGACAAATTTATTGTTTGACCATTCACAAAGAAAGAAAAATGGAAGAAAGAAAAACGAGAAAAATAAGTAAAAGCATAATACACACTAATCAACAAGACCAACAAAACACGATAAAACTAAACAAATAGATCAACTATCCACAATATAACTCTGGACCAGCCAATAAGATCCCTGCATCATCCTAACGTGATAAAAAGCTCAGCATCCTACCAAGTCCAAAAGCTCAAAATATCACAACTGAAACAGCAGCCGAATCTACACCTTTGGACATCCTTGCGCAATTCCTGGTGAACATCATCTTCGCTATCTGCTATAACAGTTAAGGGCACCCCACGCAGCAAAACAAGACGAGAAATCCAAATTCTTAGATTTTAGCAAATCCCCCCAGAAGTCAAATCACAACAGCAGAACAGAAACAAATAACCATTGGATCAAACACGAACTAGCCATGCAAGTACACGAGAGACTTGATGCCCTCTCCAAACACTATACAAGACAAATTTTAGCACTCTCAGATCTCTATTACCAAGAAAACATCCGAAAAATGGACCAAAACTCCTTCCTAGGAAATACTGATTACCCAGACCGAAGACAACGAAAAACCAATGCTGGGTTAAAGAACCAATCCGTCAAGGAGAAATTACAAGAAGAAAAGTGACACGATATCCACGCCCACACCTAACCTTCACCTCCTCAATAAGCCTATCACCACTTGGTTCAATACCCCAGAAATTACACTATTCATACATTTCAAATACCCCACACAATGCAATACCGCATACCATTCCAAATAATACAATTCTTCTTGAACAGGTTCATCTATTGATGTTGGATCAAATGATTTTCAATAAGAACATGGCAAATGATGACATACCAAACCACGAGTAACAACTCTTCCACATTATAATAGCAAATGGACAAGAGATGAATAAATTATCAACATCCTCAGTCTCAAAATTACACAACACACAAGTAAGCTCATTTCACAGTTAAAATATTCCTTCTAAATAGATAGGAACTCTATTAATTATAGCCTTCCACACAAAATGAGAAATCTTATTAGGGACTCCTTTGATCCAAATGAGCTTATTCACATTGAAGATCGGCCCTAAAGAGAAACGGGCCTCTATTATTGCACAATACGCTATACTAGAATGAATTGATAACTAGAGTGAGGATTTTGAGTGGGGAGTGGCTAGCAATGATATTTATTATTACATCTTGTTTATTGTGATAGTAAACAAAAGTACAAGAAGACGTACATTATTTTACTGTTGGGAGGTAGCTCCTTCCTCGTCCAAACGCCTGAACGAGGGTGGTGTTTGCATGTCGGTCTCATAGCCTATCTGTGCTTTAGATGGGGGCAGAGCCTAACCCAAAATTTCCCAACTCTCGAGGCATAAGAATGTGTTCCCTGCCAGCCTCTGTTTGAGTTTGATGCAGGGTGTCGTCCGCGTCCCAATTCACACATATAACTGCATTAGCCTAGTATTTCGTTTAAAAATTTCAGAACCCACATTGTATTGGCATCCTAAAAATATACAACACCGAAAACATGCCAAGAATGATCATTATAAATACATTTTCTTCTTCTACATATGTCAACAAACAAACCTATATAGGTTTGATCCATAATTTTCAACGATAAAGCAATACCATTATACAAGAACCAATTAATTAACACGATTGACCATTAGTAGAATACAACATGCCATGACAAAATTCTTGAACACAATATCACATTTTATTCACGTTCTAACGTAAGCAAGGTTCAACACTCATCTCAACGAGGATTTAAGTGCTTCTCAGCCACAATGCTCAAAACACATTGAGTACTATATATTCAGCAAATGCATAAAAAACATACTAGCAATTTATCCTAAGCTTTTGAGGCGTCCCTAGTCTTAACACTCACTTTAGCACAAAACATTCCCCGTAAGGCAAACAACGAGGATTATAAGGTAATTAGAATATGAGGGAGAACAAGTTTCAAGATAGTAAAATATTATAGGAAGTACTCTACATCTCAGTTTTAGAGATCAGAGTTAGCACAATGTTTTAGTATTTATTGGGCTGTTAATTGTTCCAAGGAGCGATCGAAGCGTGTTATTTGGATTGCTATACGGGTTTAAAGATTAGAGTTGCGCAGTTAATACCAACTATAGTTTTTGGTAAAGCAGCATGCGCTTGATGCTATACAATACCCATAAAACGTATATCTGCGGTGAAAGTTTCTACAAAACTTGATTTGCCGACTCGAATATAAAAATAAGGATGGAAAATAATTAAGTCATTTGCTTTTTTAATCTACTTAAATACCATTTGCTTTATTCTCAAAGATATAGAATTAAGATAATTAGAATATATTTAAATGTACGTATTTTCGACTTTAATTCCAGCATAATTAGAAATGACAATCCACATGGATATATCACTTAGTCCACCAAATAGTAGGGTTTTCACTAGAAAGGCAAGACTAGGAAGGAGCTAAAGATTGGAAAATTGGGAAAGAAAGCAAGGAAAAAAAAATTTATATGAAGTGAGTATGCAGGAGGTGTCTCTCACCTCTCAGTAGTCTGTCAAATTTCAAATCACCAAAGTTTGAGTAAAACTTGTGCAGGACGCAACAAATACTCCAAACCTAATTTCCAAGCTTTATTTTCCATTCTTGGACAACCTACGATTTCTAGTATTTGACATGTATAGCAACTGGGACTCCCTCAGAAAGTAATAAAGTTTTTGGTCAAATCTGGTACCAAGAATTGCGATGCTTAACTGTGTTCATGATTAATAGTGACTAGTGAACCACGTTATCTTCTCGTGGGACTATTTAATTCTACTCCCACGTAGTGTTTTAGGGTGTATCCATCATGTATTGAAAATATTCCAAACGAAATATTTTCAATGTATGGTAATATCTACCCTAATGATAATGTCATTAGGTTAGTGTCAAAGTAACACATTTTAGTTGATATAATCCACGTAGATATATATTAATAATTCATTGGGTTCCTACTTATAATCAATTGGTTATCAGAGAAGTATTACAGATTTTTTTATAATTAGCAAATATAGCTTTCAAGTTCCCCGTGGAACAACTCTCGTCGCGCTATCTCACGTGTGACATTATATAAGTTAAACACGTGGATTGATAACACGAAAACGTTGAGCATGTAGGTGGAATAGTCAATCACATGAAAATCCATGCCGATACCATGTTAAGAATTTGGATTCCTACTCATAACCAATTGATTTTGTAGTATCACAAAATCTTTGATAACATGAAAACGTTGAGCATGTAGGTGGAATAGTCAATCACATTAAAATCCATGCTGATACCATGTTAAGAATTTGGATTCCTACTCATAACCAATTGATTCTGTAGTATCATAAAATCTTTTATAAAGAGAAAATATAGCTTTCAAGTTCCCAATATGACAACAACTCTCCATAATATATATCTTGTGAGTCCATCCCACTTCCACTAAGGTCAGTCGTATCATGAGAAAAATTATTATTGATATCACATGAAAGTTTCGCATGATCTTTCAAATTTTAATCCGTGTATGTACATCAGTGCATCTTCTGGCTAGAAGTAATTTAGAACAGATAGTGTTACACGAAGAAATTAAATTTATTATGGCACCAACCAGTCCTTACCTATTCTTGAATCGATTCTATAAATAATCATGCACCCTCTGATACGCTTTGCTTATCAATTCTCTCTACCTACACTCAAAGCCCTTTGCTTAGTTCTCTCTTATTCCTTTCCTACTATATAATCTCTCAGCTCCCTTAGAATTCTCGCCTCCTTTTGTTCTTTTTCTTGATTTTTTTCAAGTATATATTTTTCTACTAATTTTCGCTTTCCTCCACTTTTTTTGTCATTTCTTGAATCTTGAAATAGGATAACTTATTAAAATTATCAGCTAGGTCTTTATGTAAAGTAAGCCACCTTTTGTTCAAGTAGATCTCACCCGTCGATGTTCTGATATATACCCTTCGAACCATTGTTCTTGTCCTTCATATTTAACTTTCTGATATATACCCTTCTAATTCTTGCCTGGATCGATGAAGATTTGAAGATCCTTCAGTCAGTTTTTGCTGATGGAGCATCATCAAGATTCACGCAACTCTTTCTTTCAATTCTAAACCCTCAGAATTTAAGATATTTCATGTGAGAATCTTGATGATGCTGCAGCGGCAATTAATGACTAGTTTTTTTTTGAAGCCATCAGGGTGTTATCTCTCAGAACATAAATAATTAGGAAATTAAACACGTACGTATATTTTTTTAGTACAAGTTTATTTGCTTTCTTGTGCATTAATTATATATATCTGATAGGGAACAATGACCGTTGTCATGTTCTTGCGGAAATTTTAGGAGCTATAAAGAACCGAAAAAACAACACACACAAATGGAGACACAAAGATTTACGTGGTTCGGTAAAACCCGCATACGTCCACGGAGTACACCCTTCACTATATCAAATATGAAGGATTATAAGAGGAGTACAAACTCACAACTCTCGGAGAATGAGCAATCTTGCTCAACTCAACTCAAAATCTCTCAATTACATTTTGCTCTCTCTCAAAGCTTACTAAAAATTTTATTTGAGTTGTAGTTACAAATCATCAAATCTTGCCTTTTTATAGCCAAAACATTTGGTGTGAAACCATAACCAAACCTTGTGTGAAACCAAGAATAAATCCAATGTGAAATGAGAAATGTAGTATGGTTCTTGGCCAAACTTTGTGGACTTCAAACTTGTACAATTGTTGAATTCTTTGGCGCACATTATTTGAATACTAACAATCTCCCACTTGAAGACTGATTTCAATCCGTCTTCATACCTTGATCAGTGGTGTGCTCGACCTTGTCTTCATCCTTGAAGACCGACTGAAGCCGTA
The DNA here is from genome assembly GCA_907163345.1 of Haberlea rhodopensis. Lineage (NCBI taxonomy): Eukaryota > Viridiplantae > Streptophyta > Magnoliopsida > Lamiales > Gesneriaceae > Haberlea > Haberlea rhodopensis. The sequence continues at coordinate 23,843 of CAJQUN010000987.1, forward strand.
CATAGCTTCAATTTGTCAATGGTGACAACATTTGTTAACATATCCACTGGATTCTTATTGCCTTGGATTTTCTCGACTTTCGATACACCTTCCTCTAACAAGGATCTGATGAAGTGATAGCGTAATCCAATGTGTTTGGTTCTTGAATGGATGTTGAATTTTTCGCTAGATGAATCGCACTCTGACTGTCCCTGTATATTACATTCTTTACTTGATTGAATCCCAAGTCTGTTAACAATCATTGTAACCATATCAGTTCCTTGCTATCCTCAGTCACATCTACATACTCAGCTTTTGTAGTTGATAGAGCTACAATCTTCTGTATCTGCGATATCCAACTAACTGATGTGCTTCCTACTATGAATACATAACCTGTAGTACTTCTTCCATGATCAATTTCGCCAGCAAAGTCTGCATCTACATAGCCTTGGATTTTTGTTTCTCCCTTTCCAAACACTAAACATTTATCTTTACTACCTCGTAGATACCTCATGATCCATTTCACCGCTTGCCAGCGGGTCTTTCCAGGATTTGACATAAATCTGCTAACAGCTCCAACTGCATGGCCAATATCTGGTCTTGTACAGACAATGGCATACATAAGACTTCCAATGGTTGAGGCATAGGAAACCTGAGCCATGTAGTTTCTCTCATCGTCTGTCTTCAGAGACTGATCTTTGGATAACTTGAAGTGACTGGCCAAGGGCGTACTTACTGCCTTAGCATCACTCATGTTGAACCTGTTCAACACACGTTTGATGTACTCAGCCTGGGATAACTGCAATGTACCTTTTTTGCTTATCTCTGGTGATCCGCATCCCAAGAATATGTTTAGCTGGACCAAGATCTTTCATCTCAAACTCATTTGACAGTTGCATCTTCAACTTCTTGATCTCGTCCATGTTTGTTCATGCTACCAACATATCAACGACATAAAGTAGCAGGATGATATAACTGGATTCATACTTCTTGTAGTAGCAGCAATGATCAGCAGTGCACTTGTGGAATCCTTGCCTCTGCATGAAACCATCAAATTTCTTATAACATTGCCGAGGGGCTTGTTTTAGACCATACAAGCTCATCTGAAGCCTGCAAACAAGATTTTCTCTTCCTATCTGAGAATCATTCTGGTTTTTGCATGTAGATCTCTTCATTCACATCCCCGTGGAGAAAAGGTGTTTTCACGTCCTGTTGTTCTAGGTGTAGTCCTTGAGCAGCAACAATGTTCAACACTGACCGAATAGTGGTTAGCTTCACTACTGGTGAAACAATATCGGTGTAATCAATTCCTTCTTTCTGTTGGAAACCTTTGACTACTAACCGGGCCTTAATCTTTTTGATCCATCACTTTCTTCCTTCACACGATACACACATTTGTTGTGAATGGCTTTCTTTCCTTTTGGTAGCTTCGTTAGCTCCTAAGTGTTATTGGAGATAAGAGACTGTATTTCATCTTTCATTGCAATCTCCCACTTGCCAGCATCCTCTACCTGACATGCTTCATTGTAGCATTCAGGCTCTCCTCCATCTGTAAGCAATAGATAATTCATATACCTTCTGTTTGGTATATGATGTCATGATGTTCTTCTCAATGCGGGAGGACTCTGAACCTGTGGTTCACCAGACTGCTGTCCACTGCTCTGCGTTTCGAGTTCCTCCAGATCTAAAATCTGCTTTTCAAGATGTGACATACTGTTCTCTGGCACACCATCCTGCTCAACATAGATAGGATCACTCGTTGACTCACGAGTGCTCGTTGTGTGTATGTCTTTTTACATAGGCTTTTCATTGAAGATAACATCCCTACTGCGGATTATCTTCTTGTTCTCATCATCACATATGTGATAGCCAAATTCATCCTCGCCATAACCGATGAAGGTGCATTTCTTACATTTAGGATCAAGCTTACTCCTGCTTTGATCACTGATATATACAAATGCAGCACATCCGAAGACTTTAAGATGTGAGAGTTTTACTTCTTTTTCACTCCATATTTCTTCAGGTATCATGTGCTCTAATGGAACCGATGGCCCTCGGTTGATCAAGTAAACTGCTTTGTTGGTTGCTTCTGCCCAAAACTGCTTTGGTAGACCTGACTGTATATGCATACTTCGGGCTCTTTCAGTCAACGTTCGATTCATACGCTCAGCTACACCATTGTGTTGAGGCGTACTTGGCACGGTTCTCTCCATTCGGATCCCATGTTCGTAGCAGAATTTCTTGAATCTAGTATCTGTGTATTCACAGTCATTGTCTGTTCTGAGACATTTGATCTTAAGATTTGTCTCATTTCAATCATAGCTTTCCATCTTTTGAAAGTATCAAATACTTCGGACTTTTGCCTTAGAAAGTAAACACATACCTTCAGAGAGTGATCATCGATAGATGTCACGAAGTAATATTTTCCACCAATGGATGAGATAGTGGCTCCAAACATCAGAGTGGACAGGTTCCAGTCTTTCCTTTTTCGGTGTCCTGCCACTTGTCTGAAAACTGACACTCATTTGTTTGCCATATATGAAACCTTCACATATGTCAATTTCTATTGACTGGAGGTCTGATAGTTTTTCATTAAAATGCATAATCTCCATTCCTTTCTCACTCATGTAGCCGAGTCTCTGGTGCCACAGAATAGCATTTGCGTTGCTAGCTGCAACTGCAATTGAGAAACAATCACTTGGTGTCATGTAAAGAGTACCATTCTTTTTGCATCGTGCAACTATCATTTCACCTTTTCAAATCTTTCAATCAACAATATGGAAGGTCGTTGTGTAGCCTTCACTGTCCAACTGCCCTACTGAGATTAAGTTTTTTCTCAGGTCAGGAATGTCTAACATCATTTAGCTCACATGTAGACCCGTTTAACTTAATCTTCACTACAACTTTACCAACAATGTCACAAGGTTGGTCATCATCAATGTATACTTTACCAAGATTTTTGGACACATATTTGTCCAAGAGCTCTTTATGTGAAGTTGCACGAAACGATGCCCCAGAATCTAACACCCAAGATTCCTTTTTGCTCTCCAAGGAACATATCAATGCATCATCTTGTCCTGAGGTGCAGTAACATTTGCTTCTGCCTACTCCTCTTACACTGATTTTTATAGTGTCCAGTTTTCCACATTTCCAACGCTCAATAGTCTTTGAGTTTTGGGAATCAGTAGGATTCCTGGATTTAGATCTCCTGTCCTTTGATCTTTCTCGGTGGTTTGATCTGTCGCGTCCATTCCCTCTGGTTCTTCCGCTTGATTCAGTAGACAAAGCTGAAGGGGACGACGTCTCACTTGATGCTCTCCTTTGGATTTCTTCGCTAAGAACAAGATCACGAACATCATCAAATTTTAATTTATTGCTTCCTGACTAGCTACTCACTGCTGTGACTGTGGCATTCCAACTTTCTAGTAGATAAGACAAAAGTATCAATGCTCATACTTCATCATCAAATTCAATTTCAACCGAGCTCAGTTGAGTTGTAATTGTATTAAGCTCATTGAGATGTTGAGTCACTGATGCGCCTTCCGTCATTTGCAAGTTGAACAATCGTCTCATCAGGTGTACTTTATTTGAGGCTGATGGCTTTTCGTACACACTGGTGAGAGCCTTCGTGAGACCTGCTGTGGTCTTTTCATTTGCAATATTGAAAGCAACATTGCGGGATAATGTCAATCGGATAACTCCAAGAGCTTGTTTGTCAAGGATTTTCCAATCTTCACCTGACATTGTTTCTGGCTTCTTTTCTTCGAGAGGTTGATACAATTTTCTTCTGATACAAATAGTCCTCTATTTGCATTTTCCATTATCTAAAATGAGCATCATCGAACTTTTTGAGTTTTAGCTTCACTTCGCCTGCGGCCATTGCTCCTGATACTTTGATGAAGTACTTGAATAATACACGCTAAGTAAGCTCACAGGAAAGAGAGATTCTCGATCTTTCCTAGACAGAACTTCAAGCTTCCAAGGAAAATTGGTGGGGTCGCACCAGTCCCACTTAAAATACCGATTTTCCTAGGCAGAACCTCTTCAGTTAATACGTATTCGCCTACCACACCAAAGCTCTCCCCAACAAAATGACCATGGCCCTGATACCAGTTGTTAGAGAACAATGACTATTGACATATTCTTGCAGAAATTCCAGAAGCTACAAAGGACAGAAAAACAACACACACAAATGGAGACACAAAGATTTACGTGGTTCCGTAAAACCCACCTACGTCCACGGATCACACACACTTTACTATATCAAATATGAAGGATTACAAGAGGAGTACAAACTCACAACTCTCGGAGAAGGAGCAAACTTTCTCAACTCAACTCAAAATCTCCCAATCACACTTTGCTCTCTATCATAGCTTACTAAACTTTTGATTTGTGTTGTACTTATAAATGAGCAAATCTTGCCTTTTATAGTCAAAACATTTGGTGTGAAACCATAACGAAACCTTGTGTGAAACCAAGAATAAATCCAATGTGAAATGAGAAACGTATGCATGGTGGTTGACCAAACTTTGTGGACTTCAAACTTGTACAATTGTTGAATTATTTGGCTCACATTATTAGAATACTAACAGTATCTCTATCATGATATATGCTCTATGATTCTTAAATTTTTTGCCCTCAAAAATGGTTTAGGGTTTAAATTAAGAAAGCTCACTGCAAATTAAGTACGGTTGATTAAATTTTATATTTGGCCATGAATAGTCTCGTAGATTCTAATTATGCAGAATGAACACAATAATTTAGAGAGGGTAATTATTAAATGAACAATATATACCTTAAATTTGAAACCCTAATTTATTTATTCACATCCTACTCTTATTATACTTAATAATTAATAATTAGCAAAAATATGTATTAAAAGCATCATCGATTAAATTTGTGAAAATATAATAAATTGCAGTATATCTACGACGTACTGTTGAAAAGTAATACACATACTAATTACAATAATATATTAAGAATACAATAATATATATATAAATAAGTGTGTGTGTGTGTGTATGTGTTTCAAAATTCTCATTTTTTCAGAATTTATCATATATAATCATAAATTAACGATATATAACATGGGTTTTGGACATTTTTTCCGACAAAAATTACCATGACTTATGAAACTTTGACTTTAGTAACATTCCTTCTGCAACAACAATTTCTTTTTTTTTTTTTATCTCGCCATAGCTTAGGTTATACATTTTGTTTGAATATTGTTGTATGCTTTATGTCTTGTAAGAAAGTGGGGAAAATTGATGAATATTATGAAAAGAAAAGACTACAGTTGTATGAGCTTATGCGTGATTTGTGTTTTGCTTCTTAAATATAATTATAAAGGAACTGTGAGGCTTACAATTTTCAGGAAGGTCGTCACCCAGTTATTATGCTTTTTTCCTTCTTCTTTTTTTTAATATTTCCAGTCCTTAATTTTATCTTTCAAATAAATTATTTAAAGATGTTTTATATAACTTTAGTTTTATTAGTTTTATCCTTTTGGTCATTCCTTTTAGGGAGACTTACGGCCAGTCCAACTACAAAACATTAATTTGATCCAATCCAAGAAAAAAATATTAATTCATTCAGGTCCAAAAGGACAATAATAATTAATAGCCCTACTGTAGAACATGCACTGGTGAACATGCACCAGTGCACTGTAGCACGTACACCAGTGCACGCGATGCACTTGATACAAGTGAATCGGTGCACTAATAGCACGTGCACTGGTGCACTATAGCATGGGCACGGTGCACTTCCAACAAAATGCACCTGGTTCACCAAAATTGTGTGTGCAGACTCGCTGCCTTCCTCCTCTGATTTCGTTGGTTAGAGAGGTGTGGCCGGTGTCAAAAGCTTGGCCAAGGTGAGGGGAAGAAACTAGGTGCATGGACTTCGGCGATTTGATCCTTGAATCGAGAATTCGAACCATAATCGCAAAAACCCTTATCACACATTTTCGCTACTTTTCGACCAGATTCCGTCAACTCACATTGGATACAAGGTGTAGAAAGATGTGAAATTGAGTTGTGAAGCCAACGTAGGTCGGGCCAACGTGAATCGACCAGACAAGGGTGGGCGGTCGTGATTTGTGTACGGTGGTTGGTGGCCCGTGGTCGCGCGAATTCCAGATTTTTCAGACCCACGTTTTCGTTACTTTTCGACCAGATTTAGGCGAGCTTACGGCAATTCACAGTGGATACCACGTGTAGAAAGATGTGAAATTGAGTTGTGAAGCCAACGGTAAGTCGGGCTCACCGTGAATCAACCGAACGAGGGTGGGCATTCATGATTTGTGCACGGTGGTCGCGTGAATTCCAGTTTTTTCAGGCATTTCGTGGTTAGGTTTTCAAGGGATAATTTTGTCAACAAAAAGTATCTGATAGTAAAACAAGTCAAGAAAAAAGACCTATGTAAATTATGTTGTTTGAAACATGGACCGTTAATAACAATTGTTTTTTGTTCATCCATATTTGAATTTAAGTTTCGTAAGTGGTACCTTATTGCAATTTTCTCATCCTTTTATTAATTCAAATTTTTGTATATCTAGCCCTTTGACCCTTCCACTAAGTAAGTAATGCAAAATATATCAGACGATATAAATCAAGGTAAATTAGGGAAAAAAATCAGTAATTATTTCTATCCTCTCATCATTTTGTATAAATTAATTTATTCTCACTTGTTCTTATATATATATATATATATATATATATATATATATATATATATATATATATATATTATACGTATATAATTAATTTTATGTAACTTGATTTCTTATAAATCCAAAAAAGTCCGTTACTGTTTTCTAATTATAAATTATTTGGTCAAATAAATAGTAGCAATTTCATTATTCTCGGCTTTGAGTTTTGTTGTTGCGGTAGCCCTATGCGGCCAAATATTTATTTATATATCAATTTAAGAATTTTTGTCTTCTTTTTCCTGTTTTGAATAGGGATGACAACGGGGCGGGTTTGGGACGGGTTTGGCCAATCCAGGACCCGCCCCGCTACACATAAAACCCATACCCGCCCCGCCCCGCTTAGACCCGCCGGGTTCGCGGGTTTACCCGCCCCGCCCCGCAAACAAATTTTTTTTTATAAAAAAAAACAATTTGGTAGAAATTAATTTTGAAACACAAAAATTGAGTTTTGAGATTGAATTTAATGTTTTCCTCTAGTAAATATTTATAATAAGCATCGTAAAACTATCTTTAAACTATCAAATATTTATTATTTAGTTTTTATTCCATTCAAAATGTTCAACTTCTTTACCATAAACACATGAATTTTGATATGAAATTAAACAATAACACATTATTGTACAATCAAAGAAGGTGAAATGTATATTCAATATTAAATTTTTTTTTAAAAAAAATTAAAAACGCATAGCGGGGCGGGTGCGGGTGCGGGGCGGGTTCGGCCAATCCCAGGACCCGCCCCGCCCCGCTTCCAAACCCGGTTGAAGCGGGTTTGGACCCGCCCCGACGGGTCGGGTTCAATGCGGGCCCGGGTTTGGACCCGCCCCATTGCCATCCCTAGTTTTGAATTAAGGTGTATTGAAAAGGTACCTCCGTACCTGCACCTGCATACTTTATTGATACCCCTCGATGGGGATTGATCTACCTAATAAGTTTTAACCGATCCAATCTGATTAAGCAAGGAGTTGTAGGGTTTTGGAAGACATCTCTCAATATTCTCGGGATAAACATGGATCTAGTTGCCATATACAATACTATTTCAGATTGACTAGAACTCTTCTCCCAGATTGACTAGAACTCTACAATTATAGATTGACTAGAACTCTTATTCTATATTGATTGAGACTCTATCTCTACATCTATAAATAGAGGGCACCTAACCCTCATTGAGGTACGTTCACTTACGCAATACTTACACGCTATTGCTTACGTCTTTCATAATACACCTTTCATATTATGCAAAGCCTACAATCTTGCAGTAAGGCCTTATTACATCGAGCTCGGGCGTGCAATCTGGCAGTAAGACCCTATCACATTGAGCTCGGGCATGCAATCTAGCAGTAAGGCCATATTATGACAGTTCGGGCGTGCCATCTGGCAATAAGGCCCTATTACATCGAGCTCGGGCATGCAATCTCGCAGTAAGGCCTTATTACCTCGATATCGGGCGTGCAATCTTGCAGTAAGGCCCTATTCAGAAGCCCAAGGCGTTGTCAATAAGCCCTTGGCACATCAGGAGCATGTTTACGACAAGCTCAGCCCTGGTTACGCCAGGAGCAAGGGTTTTCACCCTACCTGAGGAGCACGAGCTCAGCCCTGGTTACGCCAGGTGCAAGGGTTTTCACCCTACCTCAGGAGCACGTTTACGACGAGCTCAGCCCTGGTTACGCCAGGAGCAAGGGTTTTCACCCTACCTGAGGAGCACGAGCTCAGCCCTGGTTACGCCAGGAGCAAGGGTTTTCACCATACCTCAGGAGCACGTTTACGACGAGCTCAACCCTGGTTACGCCAGGAGCAAGGGTTTTTCACCCGACCTCAGGAGCACGTTTACGACGGCTCATCTCGTCTCGGTTACGCCGAGCTCTTTGCCTTGGCTACGCCAAGTGTCGTCAGGAGTTTTCACTCAAAGCTAAGATTACGCTCAGGAGATGATCGCCCCTATTTATTATCTTTGGAGCTCGGTTCAGACGAGCATTCTTCGCTCATATTTATTATCTCTGGAGCTCAGTTCAGAGCAGGCGAGCACACTTCGCCCCTATTTGTTATCTTTGGAGCTCGGTTCAGACGAGCATTCTTCCCTCATATTTATTATCTCTGGAGCTCAGTTCAGATCAGACGAGCATTCTTCGCTCATATTTATTATCTCTGGAGCTCAGTTCAGAGCAGGCGAGCACACTTCGCCTCTATTTATTATTTCTGGAGCTCAGTTCAGATCAAGCGATCACACTTCGCCCCTATTTATATTTGGAGCTCAGTTCGGATCAGTCGAACATCATTTGCTACGCATACCTATTACCTCTGGAGCTTAGTTTAGTCGAGCGTCATTTGCACATATTTATCCAATATAGATGAGCTTTATTTGCTCCGTATTACCTCTGGTGCCCGATCGGGCTTATCTGCTCAGCTCAGGATTCTATTGATGCTGGAAACCAAACAAGTTTCATTGGCATCGTATATTTTTCATCACTGGGGCTTGAGATTTCTATTAATTATGGAGCTTGGGACGCTTAATATTCATAAAGCCAATGTTATTAGTACCGCATGTTTGTTCATCATGGAGCTCGACTATATCTTATATTCCCGTGGAAGTAAACAGCGGGGGCACTAGGAACAGGTCGGTTAAACATTTAACGAACTTCTGGTCTTCGACGTCAGTCCGACTAGGAGGGGGACTTGTGATACCCCTCGATGGGGGATTGATCTACCTAATGGGTTTTAACCGACCCAATCTGATTAAGCAAGGAGTTGTAGGGTTTTGGAAGACATCTCTCAATATTCTCGGGATAAACATGGATCTAGTTGCCATATACAATACTATTTCAATTTGACTAGAACTCATTGCCCAGATTGACTAGAACTTTACAATTATAGATTGACTAGAACTCTTAGGGGGGTGTATTCAATAATTACTTTTGATGACTTTTAATGACTTTTTTTTATTTTAAAAGTCTACTGGTATTCACTCTAGACTTTTATAAACTCTGCACAAGTCTATTGGTATTCAAAATAGATTTTTGTAAAGTCTTTAAAAGTTAGATGGTATTCAACATTGACTTTTTGAAAATCTATAAAAGTCATGTGGTATCTAAAATTTCAATTGATTTGCATTTACTTGTATGGAATTATTTAAGTACAAATTTTAAAACACAATGTACAACTATTAAAAGTAGAAAAAAATCTTTTCCCCTACCAAGAGATTTATGTGGACTTATATCAAAGAGAGAGAAGAGAAATTTCTCATTCACTCTTGCCATCTTCATCTTTAAGGGCTCTCAACTTTGGGGTTTCTTGCCTCTTCGACAGCACACGGAAGCAATACGGTAAGCTTTCATTTATCGTGTATTTGATCTCTGTGTTTCTCTTAAATTTTATGAACTATTTTATGAATAAGCAAATGGAACTCTCTCCAGCAAAGCAATTGGACCTGGATGGATGTATCTTAAATTTTATGAACTTCTGCAGATCTATGTGTTTCTTGCGCGTCTTTTTGATTGAATTATTTGATATTTCGTGCATGGAGAATCAAGATAAATTTTTACACGGCCGCAAAGTTTATATCCCAGTGATTATAATTTAATTACTGCAAGTGATTATAATTTAATATCTTCACCATTTTCTAGATAAATTGTTGTTAGGGTTCACCATATTCTTCATATTATTGTTCTTGCTAACACATTTATCATTATTTTGGATGTTTGCCCTTAGTTTGGATCTTTTCTATCATAGTCAATAAGTATTATCAATGGGAGATTCACAAGCAAAATATAATGTGTGGGCCATTGAGGAGAGCAATGAATTACTAAAACTTATGGTTGATGCTGCAATGCGAGGATGGCGTGATAGAAATGGTGTATTGAACAAAAGAACCGTAGAAAAAAATATACTTCCTGCTCTTAACACAAAACTTGAGTGTGAAAAGACTTTTACACAATATCAAAGTCGTTTGAAATGGTACAAACAGCGATACAGCAACTATTGTAAGCTTATGCGTCATAACTCTGGTTTTGGATGGGATCCTGTGACAAAGAAATTCACAGCTAGCGATGAAATATGGGAGGATTATTTTAAGGTGAGAATCTTCTAAATAAAAGGAAACAATTTATATTTATAATTAGAATTAGAATTAGTTTTAACACTTCTTATGTGTTTATTGACAGTCTCACCCTAAACATGAACATTATCGGTCAGACACTATTGAGGATTATGAAGATTTGAGAATTGTAGTGGGGAATGGAACTGCTACAGGAAAATACTCAATTGGGCTAGGAGAAGACACTGATGCAAGAACATGTGCGACGGAAGAAAATAGGGGTACTAATTTATTAGATGATTACGTGTTTGATCATAATAGTGGTGAATTCATGCAAAGCGATATGCAAGAAACTTCATACCAGCCTCCCATTTTGAGGACTCTCCTTCACTGTTACCCTCTCATCCCATGAGTTCAGAGGTTCCGCTTGTGACAAGAAAAAGAACTAGGACCGAGCCTGAAGCAAAATCAAGCACATTCAAGAATAATGACCCAGATGTTATACATAAGCTCTCTAACACCCTTGAAAAGGTAGCTTCTAAGATAGACTCATTTGGTATTATGGATGATAGTTGTTGGGATGCTATCAAGGAGGCCCAAATTTGGATAATCGTACTCGGTACGAGGTGCTTGACTTGCTGACTACCAGATCAAAGAAGATAGATTTCTTAAAAATGACAACCGAAGAGCGTTCGGGATGGATAGACTATAAATTGAACGATTGAGTATTGTTGGGGGATTGTTTTGAATTATTATTTTTAATTATTGAACTAGGAATGAGTTCTCAACTTTTGAATTATTTCTACTTATTTTTAGATTGTTTATTAAACATATTTTGTTTTGATTATATATGAGATGTTTTTTCATATTATTTGTAGAGTTTTTTATTATAATTCTATGTTTGATTCAGGTGGTTTATTTAAATGTCAAATAACAATATGCATGACGTAGATATACAAATGGAAGAAGATGAACTGGAAGATGAATTACACGAAACTGTTAGATATTTGTTGATGGAGATTTTCGGAATCCTCTATGTGCTAAACGAGCATATAACTAACATGTATCATGAGCATGTTCATCGTCCCTTACATAGACGTCCGATATCTACAAGTGGATACGATTATATTAATAAAATATTAAAAGAGGATCCAACAAACTTTCGAGAAATTTATAGAATGTACCCTGACGTGTTTTTTAAAATTGTCCAACATCCTTAGAGAAAAAACACCCTTACTAGATACAAGATACATTTGTATTGAAGAAATGCTTGACATGTTTTTACTCATTGTTGGTCAAAATACACGATATTGCTTGATTCGTAAAACCTTTGGCCGATCACAATATAATACTAGCCAAAATTTCAACAAGGTGTTGAAAGCATTAAATAGCATTGCAGTAGATATGATGATCAAACCTGGATCTACAGTGCCAGAAAGAGTAAGAGAGAGTACACGATTTTATCCGTACTTTAAAGTAAGTTCACGAAATTGTTATTGTTTTTCAATTTTTATTATTATTGTATTATCATTATTATTATTATGTTTTTTGATTTTATTGTTATTGTAGGATTGCATTGGAGCTATTGATGGAACTCATATTCCAGCAACGGTGTTTGGGCGAGATTCTAACAGTTATCGTAATCGTCATGGGATAATTTCTCAAAATATTTTAGCAGCTTGTAACTTTGATTTAGAATTTATATACGTGCTTAGTGGGTGGGAAGGATCTGCTCATGATTCAAACGTGCTGACGGATGCTTTATCAATAAATAATGGACTTAAAGTTCCACAAGGTATATTTTTAATCATATATATTACTCAACTATTCATAGTTTTGTAATTTTCAATGATTATGTATGTTATGCATCGGTAATTTAATTATACAAGTTTGTCATGATAGGTAAATATTTTTTAGTGGATGGTGGATATCCAAATCGACGTCAATTCTTGGCTCCTTTTCGAGGTGTGCGTTATCATCTTCAAGAATTCGCTGGCCAAGGTCGTCATCCTGAAGATGCAAAAGAGTTGTTCAATCTCCGTCATGCTTCTTTGAGGAACCATTGAGAGAATATTTGGTATATTTAAATCGCGATTCACAATATTCAAAATAGCTCCTCCATTTCCATATACAACACAAGCAGAGCTTGTTTTGGCTTGTGCCGGATTACACAATTTTCTCCAAAAGGAGTGTCGTTCTGATGAATTTCCAGTTGAACCAGATAATGAAGCGACATCAACTTTATCCGAACAAGTTTATGAAGATGACGACTTTGATTTATTTATTGATACTCAAGAACAACAACGAGCGAATGCTAATGCATGGAGGGATAGTATAGCCACTCGAATGTGGAGTGATGTTGAACATATTATCGAGAATGTACCTTATATAAATTTTTTCATTAAAGACTACTGAAACTGTATCAAATTCTCTCGTTATTTTGATTATGTTATTTATGCAATATTGATAAAAATATTATTATCTTGCAATAAAAGTTTACAAATGGCTAAAAATCTTGCAATAAAGTTCTACAGTGTTATATAAAAAAGTCCACAAGAGTCTATAAAATTCTACATAATTCTATGAAAAAAGTCTATAAGAGTCTATGAAAATCTTTTAACAACTCTGTGGGATTCTATAAAAGTCAATAAAAATCCATCAATTCCACAAAAGTGTATCATTTAAAAAAAGTCATTAAAAGTCATTAAATCTCTACAATGAATACACCCCCTCTTATTCTATATTGATTGAGACTCTATCTCTACATCTATAAATAGAGGGCACATAACCCTCATTTAGGTACGTTCACTTACGCAATACTTACACGCTATTGCTTACGTCTTTCATAATACACCTTTCATATTATGCAAAGCCTACAATTTCAATACTTTTTCTATTGAAGCATATACTGACTTGAGCGTCGGAGTGGCTTCGCCTACGGGCAGAGTCATCTTATCCTTTTTCTTTGATATACAGACATATTTTGGAGCGGTTCAATTCAGTTTATAGAAGATAAATCGTTTGTTGCATCATCGCACGACATTTATTAAAGATCACACTTTTTGGTGATATCACTTTATGTTTGAAATTTTGTACGAAAGGATGTATAATTGTCCTCTTTTGGCTTTCAACATCGATCGTTTATGCCTCCTTTTTATGTTATGTTAAGGATATCAGTCTATAATTCTTTGCTGCCACATTAGGTAATATCCCAAGTATTAGATCATATGAAATCAAATCTATAGATAAATCTGAGCTATTGACCCACAATATAGGGTAACCAAGAAATATTACGTTTGAGGTCTTATTATAATAAATTTATAGTGTTTCGTATAATTTTCAAATGATAAATGATAGATAACTTTATGTCTTGTATTATAATATTAAAATTATCCATATTATGTTTTACAACTACCATGTCATTTATAAAGATCCAATTAATAATATTTTCTTAAACTAGTTTCATTAATAATTAAGTATTCTTAATTATTTAGGTATATTAAATATATCTATTTGAAATATTATTATATTAATTATTAAATGTAAAAAAAAAAAGTTGGAACGTATAAAGAACTTATTTCGTTATAGAATTTATTCAATAAAAATGCAAATTTATATAAAAAAATTAATATATTTGTATTATATTATTTATTTATTGATTGTAAGCAAAATGTAGTTCACATAAGTAGATATGCACGAACAATTCTTGTATTAAAAAAAAATCAATGAATGAAAAAGTTGGCATTTAATTAATCTTTCTTTCAGATTTATGAATATAATAGGTGTTTCAGATTTATGAATATAATAGGTGTTTCGGAGAGAACAATAAAATTAATATTTTTGAATGTTCGTGAAAGAATAAGGCATCAAAGTAACAAACAAGCTATAACTATCAAGCCAAAAGCTTAAACAAATTTATACAACTTCAGGTAAAAACATGTTCCCGAAAGGCTAACGTCATAGCTTCAAACATTTGGATTTGATGCTCAACTTCCTTCATGAATGTGGCCAGTTTTTCATTGGCAATATGCTTCCAGAGAAAGCTTATCGCACCAGCGCAAAGCGATATCAGGTCACTCCTGGTTCAAACACAAATACGCAACAATGATACAAAAGGGAAATAAAATCAAAGAAATACATTTTTGGGGATTCTAATGAGCAAAGGGAGAGATGGGCTATCAACTCCTGCTAAGCACATTCATCTAACTTTATCAGCTGAAGAATGCATCCAGAACAATTACTCTCCCACATGCTGAGGACTGTAGAAACATAGGACGAGTTTAGAACTCATAGGGACAAGAAATTCCCCCACATATAAACAATCTACTATCTAAATTGAAGATGTCAAACTTGGATAACCAGAACCCCTGGTATTTTGATATTCTCTGAAATAATTTTTTGTCCGACTTCAAGGAACGTTCTTCTCCTACAATGCATATGGATGAATAAAGAGTATGGGCCACATAGCAATCTTGTAATTGATGATAGAGCTTAAGGCACATAAACCATGGACTTTTGAAAGTGCCTAAAATAACCACTCATCACACCAACATTTAACAAGTTCTCACATTAAACAAAAGTTGCATAAACCTGTGCATGTCTCCTTTAGGTATGTCTCTTTGTATACCTGTTATTTATTGATGGAAGCAGTCAATGATTATCTGCAAAATCAACTAAATCACGACGTTTTCAAAATAAAGATTATGAATGGAAAGAATACAAATTTGAGAATTATCTCCAAATCAACCAATCTCTGATTCAAAATGAAAAGAGGATCACACCTTTTTCAACAGAAACTCTAACCATGGGATTAAAATCTTTTACGGACTCAAAACAGAGCTCGGCAAGAGATTTCCCAGAGTACACATTCTCGACTTCTAGTCCAAACTAATCAACAAGTTGGCTGACAATCACAAAACGATCATCATTTATAGTCACAATACCTACTCCAGCTAACACAATATTCTCTCAAAACTGTATAAACATAAGAATATAATCGCATAGCCATAAACATTAGGCAAGTATAAGGTTCCAAATCGAATCAACCACACATACAATAAGCATATGCCTCAAACTGAAGATGACAGAGTAATGTGCAGTACAATTTTCAAAGTTTTCATTGGCTTATGTTCGCTTCTATCAACCGAAAATAGCTTAAATAAATTAAAAATTTATCTGCAACAGTGAAAATCATTGCATCAAGTGCGGTTTCCCTTCAGAAAGAACGGTATCAAATCTTACGGAAATACAAAAACTAAAAACGAAATTGGGTGATACTTACCTTTAATTGCATCCTCTTCCTCGCCTCTCTAGATTTCCCTTCTTTTTCTCGTTTACAACTGAATCACCTGCTTGGCTTTGAAATTTACCTCCGCTCTGGTGTATTTTCTGAATCTGTGTGCTTTTTCAGCAATGGATATAAGGGGCCAATTTGTTGGATGTCTTTTACTGGCTAAATAGGTCCATTGGACTTTTTTAAGATTGAACGGGCCAACAATGCTATTGGGCTGAGATTAGCGATCCGCAGATTCTCATACCAATCAATATTTCTTAAAACATTGAATTAAATTTGATTCTTTCTTTTTTTTTTTGTAAAAAGTAAATTATTGGCGTGTGGTATCCTTTAATTCCTCTCATAGTAGGGCATAAATTGAATTAATATGTATCTTTTTTGCTCCCCAGGGGACAATAATTTTGGCACTAAGCTCACATGGTTACATTGTATGGAAGAACGGAGCCAGGAAAAAAAAATTGGAGGGCAAAGGGTAAAAAATTGGGGAGAGGAAAAAAAAAGTTTTTTTAAAAAAACAAGGATAAAAATGTGTTTTTTTAAAAAAATAACTTTCATTAGTAGAAAAAAATAATTGTGGAGGATGGGGGCGTTCCTTGGGTCCGCCCCTGATTGTACGAAAAAACTTAGGAAAATTGGCATTCCAACAAAGACAAAAACCAAATTTTACTATTGCACTTTATTTTGACTAATTAAAGTATCTTTGAATAAGTGATGCTTTCATATTTATATGTGTATGTGTATGTGTATGTGTGTAGATTTATATCATATTTGAAATTCATGGTTTTATAATTTCAAATTCTCTTTCAAAATACTATTATATCTCATATTTGATTTACACACATAGATGGCATGCATGTTAAAGAAATTACCAACAATTGTGATTGAATTTAAGATAAAAATCATATATTAACAAAGAACAAATAAATTAAACCGTCTTAATAAAATAATATATATATATATGTGTGCGTGCGCACGTGCGGCAGGTGTGTGTTTCATTACACATAAAATGAAATATTAGAACTACAAATACGATATTGATAAGCTATATATCATGTTTAAGTGGATACTAATTAAATTAACAAACCAGTTTTGACAATTGAACATATTTTAGAACTCCAAATATAAAATGTTAAGAACAAATAAACATTTCAAAAAAAGTGATGAGCCACTACTTACACATTTAACTCTTCAAAAAATTATATCACATTATTTAAAAGATAAAAATTTATAATTAAAAAAAATAGTAGAAATTGTTTAAAAAGGAAAAAAAAAAGAGAAAATTACATATAGGTACCACTTTTCAAAACATCTTTCAACTAAATCTAGCAAAAAATTTTCTTTTCAACTAAATACATCTTGTGAGAATCTTCTTTCAACTAAGTCCATTTTTATGAAACCCTAATCTAATTAGTCCTTTGTTATTCCTAAAACACCCTTGTTATAAAAACCAATTTGTAACAGTTGAATTATCTGTTCATCGTCGTGAGAGTTGGTGATGGTCGCGTGTTCTGGGAAATCAGCAATAGTGGTTAGGCGACGAGTATGGAGCGGTGGCGGTGTTGTGTGGAGGCGGCGGTGACTCCTTTTCATTTTGCCAAATGTCATTCTTCTCCGACAACGGAAAATCGACGTTTTGTTTCAATTTTATTTGCTGTTTTTATGGTATTTTTGGAGTTAAGTAACATTGAACTTTTATTACAATTTTGGTGCAGATTAAGTGTTTGCTAAAATGATACCTTGTATTTCTACGTATAGCACAAAGATTGAACTTAATTGGACTGAGATACTCCATACTGTAAAAGCGAATAATATTGGTTTCACTGTTGAACCCATCAATCTCATGTAGCACATAATTTGCTAAGCAATAATATCAATTTTATACTTCCATTTTTTCGGATCAAGCTACGAGAAAGTAACTAAATTTATTTTCGATTTTAGCATAATACTTTAAAATACAGAAGGCATATTTCTTTGTTTAGAGCATAATATAATTTATTTGCTAAAATGTTTCTCTAGGTAAACAAATTTTTTTGTAGCAAATTTGGAAAAGATAAACAACATATCATCTCATTCCAAAAGTTTTGATTTATTTTTTCTCAAATCAAAGTTGAAGAACTAACAATCTTAAAAACAAGCAACACATGGAGGTGCATGTAAATTACACACACCACTAGTCTACCGGTGCATGTAATTTACATGCACCGGCAGACTGTAGGTGCATGTAATTTACATGCACCTATAGTCTGCTGGTGCATGTAATTTACATGCACCTATAGTCTGCCGGTGCATGTTAATTACATGCACCGCTAGTCTACTGGTGCATGTAATTTACATGCACCTATAGTCTGCCGGTGCATGTAAATTACATGCACCGGTAGACTCAATATTTGCATTGTTTCTCAAATTACATAATAAAATGATATATTTTAGCAAAACTTCTCTTTGCAAGTAAAAAAGTTGGGTGGATTTTAGCATAAAAAATAAAATGATATATTTTTTATGCCTTTGAAGGTGAGCATCTCCTTTTCCCTTGAAATTTTTACATTTCAAAATAACTTGTTCATGTTTTGGTTGAAGATATGTCAATTTCATGGAACCAATTACAACCTTCAAGGAGTATCTGAAATAAATTGTATCATTTCCAATGAGAGTCGATAATCGAAATTTCAATGTGAAATTTATAAATATAATTCTTGTCTTCAAATGTCTTTTGATTGATTTGCTACTTAATAATTTGATAGATTTATTGTTTGTTTTCGTGCGTTATATGGTATTGTTTAATTGGGGGTAATTTGGATGTTCTTTTCTAAAATTTGTTTTTTCACCAAAATATTTTAACTAGTTGAATCTTGACAAAAATTCTTGATCTACTTGGACACTATACTGCAAATGGCATCAAATTTTACATTACTTTTAACAATGATCAAAGAATTGATGTAAAATTGATAGTTAATTGTTCTTCGATGCGATTTTGCATCTATTTCAAGTGCATGTTAAAATGTGATCTTTGTTTGAATTCATGGAAGTATGCTGCTTCTTCTTTGCATTTTAAGATTTATATTTTGTCTACTTTTGGCATTTGCAGACTATAGGTGCATGTAATTTACATGCACTTATAGTCTGCCGGTGCATGTAATTACATGCACCGTTAGTCTACTGGTGCATGTAATTTACATGCACCTATAGTCTGTCGGTGCATGTAAATTACATGCACCGGTAGACTCAATATCTGCATTGTTTCTCAAATTACATAATAAAATGATATATTTTAGCAAAACTTCTCTTTGCAAGTAAAAAAGTTGGGTGGATTTTAGCATAAAAAATAAAATGATATATTTTTTATGCCTTTTTGCTAAAATCCACCCAACTTTTTTACTTGCAAAGAGAAGTTTTGTTTTTGAACTTGGGCTTGAGATAATCATTTTATTTTGTTTTCTCAAGAGTGGTCTACGTTCCAAACCTTGTGCGGGAGATGGGACATGGTCTACTAGGTTGAGTAGGCTCCAATCCAGTGTTAGAATC
Organism: Haberlea rhodopensis; assembly: GCA_907163345.1. Taxonomy (NCBI): domain Eukaryota; kingdom Viridiplantae; phylum Streptophyta; class Magnoliopsida; order Lamiales; family Gesneriaceae; genus Haberlea; species Haberlea rhodopensis. The sequence continues at coordinate 43,373 of CAJQUN010000987.1, forward strand.
CTGACGGTTTTGCACGAAACGTTTTCCATTGCTTCAGTTGGTAGAGCTCCAGCACCACATAGAGGTGCATGTAATTTAGTCTACCGGTGCATGTAATTTACATGCACCTCTAGTCTACCGGTGCATATAATTTACATGCACCGAGAGTCTATCGGTGCATGTAAATTACATGCACCGGTAGACTCAACATTTGCATTGATTATCAAATTACATAATAAATAAGTATCATACAGTAAGTGTTAAATACGATCACAAATAATACTTAAAAATTAAGACTCCTACAGTTTTTATCTACGAGACTGCATCCATCAATTCCTAATTCCCTTTGTACAGAGATTTCAACATCATTATGAATTTTCAGAAACTAATATCAGTTTAAAATAGAAAATCTTCGCATGATTCATTATTATCATCATTTTTCACTTTATTGTGTCTAGCGGTGCATGCAATTTACATGCACCGCTAGACTCATGCGATACATATCTCATGCGGTGCATGTAAATTACATGCACCGATAGACTCAGGTCTGTCTTTTAACCAAAAACATTGATAGATGCACTAATAGTTTCAATTTTCAGAAACGATTGACATTTTCAGAAAGCCCAACCAATGAAATGTTTTATTTCATTTCAGTAAATATGTCATTTGATGATAAAGAGGAAATTCTCTTGAATACCTCATATTTACGTAATGTTTTATTTAATTTCAGAAAGCCCAACCAATTTTATTCTTTTACGTAATTTTTTGTACGGCTCCATCTTGTTGGACATGCGAATACCTCATCTTCGCACAATAATCCATGAAGAGAACGACTCGATGGAAAGGGTGAGAAATTACAGGAAATTTTGAGCATTTTTCTGTGTAACATGGAGAAATTACAGAGATAAAATGGAGAAGACGATTCGAGTTGGAGATGCGACGAGGAAGATGATAGTTTATGGATATTTTGGTAATTTTGACCTAAAATGGACCTAGTTGAAAGCAAAATATTTTGGTAGACTGGACCAAAAAAACTTTATACTATTGGTACCGGCCTGAAATTTTCCCCAAAAAAAAGGGCAAACAAGATAACAATAATGTTAAAAGGGTGTCATGGGCTAGTGGGTTGATTAATATTATTTCAATTAAATTTGTCGGCTTTTTACATATATAATTCACGTATCCATACATTGTATATCCCACTGATTTGACGGGGAAAACATCCAGCCCACGCATAATTGTAAAAATAATGTCTATAAATTATAATATAGCTAGTTAGGAGTATCCCTCGTTTTACGTACGCAAATAAAAAAATATTTAAAGTTTATAAGAAATACTTTAGACCATATTCTATGTCGTCCCCATTAATTAAAGTTGAGAAACTATGTCCATCAAACAAGTGCTCATAGACGAAAGATGCTCGATATTGATATCAGACAGTGGTACGTGTAACTCAAATCATATAAAATTTATAACGTCATCGTTTGATTATTCACCTAATATTGACAATTATTATTTCTCAATAAACACGTATTCACTCGCACACACATCGATATTCTCGAATTCCTAGACTTATTTATTTGATTTTACACTAAATAAATTATTTGTTAGAGGCACAAGGCATGCATTTAATGTAGAATATCTGAATGTATGTACATACCAAAAGACCAAAAAAAATAATTCAACATATATGAATTAAAAATAGATTTTTTCCTCAAAAAAAAGTAAAATAGATTTTCAACTTACAGCAACTGTCTGCATGTGAATTAATATGTACACTGGTTCAATTCAAGTCAAATTTCACGGTATTAAAAAAAATACCAATAAACATAATCTACAATATTTTTTGTATATGAAACCATTGGGATGAAGCACTTACCACTCTGCTAAAAAAGTTATAAATGGGTAGGAGATGCACAACTTTGAGATTGAATTTTTTTCTTTTATGGATCCTGACAAATTTGTCGAGTATATTGTATCGTAATTTTTTCCTATGAATTTAGTAATTTTACTTTTTAATCACATGGGGTGTGAAAATATGACTCGAATCGAGACCTGACTGCTTTTGGCAGCACAATGCCACTTTTACCCATATGGGCATTGCGGTAATAGTTTCTTTTACATCTAAATGATATTGATAGGCTCATGCTAGGTATGGTGTGGTTGTTAATGTGACATAATTTTAAAATCTAATGAGTATAGCTTAAATATTAATTGCAATCTAATGATTATAGATTAAATATTAATTGCAATCTAATGACTATCGAGCGTTGCTAAAATCTGGGGGAATCAATAAGATGGATGGTTGACTAATAAAGGATAAGGAATCGCATACCTTTTGTCTGAATGACCGAAGACAAATACGACGCCGAGACGGCAGACACGACAAGGACCAACCTTAATAAAATCCAAATAATGTTAGGTTTTGGAAACTTGAAGAATCTTGATTTTGATGTTAACAAACCTTATTTTCTAACATTTTTCATCAAGTGTGTAGTGAATAAATCATGGGTTGAAGTAAACTAGACCAGTAGACAAAACAAAGATCTACTGGACCAGTAGACACAATCAGTAGACCTCTAGCGCAGCTGACTAAATCGATCATATTTCATAGCTCGGACATCGAAACGATGTGTTTTCAAAAGGGTTGGATAGCCAACTCAAATTACTACAAGTCATATTTCAGGCCAACAGACCTGATTCGACGGTTTACATGACGAAAACACATATGCAAGTTTCGAGTTCAGCTGCTACATCCAGCAAACTTACACCATGAGCATCGCCTTGAATTTTGAGCATAACTCTCTCATATGAATTCGAAATCAAGCTATCATGATTCCATGGAAAGCTAAGAGAAATGCCTACAACTTTCATGTTGATCACTTTGCCCAGAAATCAACGAATCAAGATACCTAACCAAGAGAACAAAATATCAGACTTTGGACAACAAGGTTGGCAGCAGACTTCAACCTTGAGCAATAGACCTACGATCAGCAGACCTCGAAGCTTCAACCAACAGGGTACCAGTAGATCTTGAGCAGTAGACTCAACCAGTAGAGGTCAGCGGACTCGACCAGTAGACTTGCAAGTAGACCTGCTCTTTTGGAACAAATCAGCAGACTTGCGGAAACAGCCCATAAGCGGAATTTGATTGTTGCAATGTTTGAAAGCTTACCAAAAGTGTCACAACGGCTATATTCTTGTATCTAACGTATATATTATTATTTGGGGCTATATATACATGATTTGGAAGCTCAATAACAGCTGATTGAAGATCAATCCAAGTCTTCCAAAGCAAATCCACTTGGGATTCAATTGGGAAACTTCAAAGAACAATTCTGCTAAATGAAGAGCAACTCCCCAAACCTTTTGGCACCTCTTTCAAGTTTATATCATGTGGGGCCTCGTTACATTAATCCTCAATATCGTTATATGATTACGTAAATGACATTCTTTACTTATCGGGATTAAGAAAAATCACACTACTGATCAATATTTGTACTACATCTTTGTATTACATTATTCACATAAATAACATAATGTGCATCATTCATGTTTCCAAAACATCTACTACGTATAAATCTCGACCAGTTTCTTCCTAGCAGCGAACAGTAGACTCACAATCCCACCTTTATCCGCCTATGAGTTCCTACAGAACAATCACACAACATGAGTATGCTGATGATATCCACAATCCAATATCATATAAAAATGTATAAATGATGTATTCAAAACGTTATGTATTTTATGCATTAAAATACTCCTCTTTGGTTATTCCTGTATAAACATCAAATCACAATATAATACAATATGTCATGACACATTCGATGAATCTCATTCATCGCTCTGTTATAACAAAGCACATATGATATTGCTTTTCCACTCAATATGTCAGTGTAACCCCATCACATCTTCATATTAGCAACACATATCATACACACAGCTTACGCGTTATAACAGTACAATCACATGCCTCAATAGCATCGTGCCTCACAGCACCAATCACATGCCTCAACAGCATCGTGCCTCTAGCACCAATCATATGCCTCAACAACATCATTCACAACAATCTATTGTCTTATTAAAGTATACCACCATCACATATGATATTCACAACTATCTCATATCTCAACAAAATATACATTTATCATAAATGTAACATCGATACTAGTATGTCAACACATACCTGTCGTTCTGTTCAAAATATAGAAAATCAAGAGTCAATGATTAACCTCCTCTCTGACATGTCCCTTGTGACTGTGCTACATGAATATCAACAATTCAGTGTTATAATAGGCCTCATCACAAAATGCTATGAAAATATAACATTTTTCAATAATTTATCCCTCACGATCAATCGACATTCTTCACGAGATCGATCGCTGAAATATCAAATTTTCATGCAAAAAATTTGTCCATTAACGATCGATCTCTATGTCTTCCACGATCGATCTCCTCGCCCGCGGTCGATCGACCAATAATCCGTGATCGATCGCTATATCCTTCACAAAAGTTACTGATCAGTCGCGATCGGTCGCCTATCATTACGCGATCGATCGCCAGGAATACATACCGCCTTAAAATTTTATCAACTCGATCGCCCTCTGGCTAACGATCGATCACGATGCTCTGTTATTTTCAGAACATGATGATTTCCAAGCTTATCTTCATAGTTTTAGTTCTACACCTCAAATTTAAACAATAAAAATTCCATAAAACAATACTACCTCAACATAGAATCATATTTTCATTACATTGCAACTTATTTCTTTGAATTACATCTCATTTCAATTCAAACAATCTTAGAAATAAACTTGTGTACAAATTCACACATCAAGCACTCCTTGCCAGAACATTAACTAGAATCAAGTTCTTACTTGATTTCCAAGCTCAATTCCAAGAAGAAATTGCAAGAGAAAGCAAAGGTTTTGAAAGGGAATTTGTAGAGAATTCTTGATGAATTTAGATGTAGTATGAATGTTTAAATCTGAAATCTCTTAATTATACTTTCAACAAAATCATATCAAATTCATTTCATGTCAAGTTTCCTCCATGCATTCTATCATGCATCAAATTTATGCCTTCCATGTAGACTTACTACTATACCAATTGCATAACAAGACATGTATTACAACTCCATATAGTTGTTCCCAACTTATTCATTTAATCACATACTTTCCCATATCAAATATGAACAGCATCCCTTGCCATATAAAATACTTCATATAATTTCTCATACTCGGTTTAACTCGAACCCGAGTCCACATCATACCGTAATTATCATATCATGACACAATAATTCAAGAACACATGCATAATTTATATTTAGGCATTACATATCAGATCTGCTACGAGATCATTAGTGCCTTTGTAGTCACTCTATTAATTGTATTTGTGAACTAAAATAGAAGAATGAATACCATTGTAACAGTTGCTAATTTATCACAACTGGGTGAGGTCTTTGCATGTGAGACATTAAAGAACATGCTCTTTGTGGGTTGTGTGAGCCAGGAGTTTAGGCTATCTTTGTGGCATTAGCCTAAGTGAGGTTGTACAACGGGATTGTATTACTCAAAGTCTTCTAGTATTTCCTTCCATGAGATGGAAGAAGGGGAGACGTAGAAGGATTACACCACCTTCGAACTTTCAGAAACCAATTTTATGTAATTTACTCTACTGCATTTATTTACCTTACTGTTTTTACATATTTTCTTGTTTACCTTTAAATTGTCATTCAAATGGTTAATCGGTTATAGAGCGCATTATGTCGAGTGTCTTCCGCTCGATTTTGTAACCAAACTCGATATAATCTCTCGGTGCAATTATTTCAAGAACACGAGCTATTGAAATTCAAGTTAGTTTAACTCGCGTGTGGATTGACAATCCACCCCCGGAATCGATCCTAACTAGTAGTATCAGAGCCAGGTTGTTCTTGGAAAGCATTTTAACTGATTTTAGACGGAAATCTTTTAAAGAAAACTTTCTCATGAGCATGAAATTATTTCCATAACATAATTTTCAAAACCTTGGTGTATGAAAAATTTTAGCATAAAAATCAATTTCATTGTATTCATTTTGCACGAAAATAATTTTAAAATCTATTTTAAATGTTCAAGTTTTTGTTCAGTCTGTTCTAAACTCCTTTTAAGTTTAAAATTATTATTTGAGATTTTTTTAACAATTTTTGAAATAGTTGAGTTTTTCTGGCAGCTTGCACCAACTTTGGGAAAATTGGCATTCTTGCTCGGATATCCAAATAACAAACCGTTTTTTTTGCGTAGCAAACTAGACTTGTAGAGTATTGCAGAGGTATATGTCATGCAACCTAATTATTCACGAGAAAAAACAGTTTATTCTGCAAATTTGGGCCAAGTGTGTTGCCGCAGAAAACAAAATGGGCATTGTCGAGTTTTGTCAAGAAAATCAAATATATTGTCAAGTATGTTGTACCCATCATCAAAAGAGGTTATTTTTGTTCAAAAATAAATGTTCATTGCATTTTTTAAATTTTAGCCTGTCTCATTTGCTCATCACATGCTCAAATTTTCCAACCTTTTAAAATTAAGGGGGAGATTGAATTCAATCATTGAGTGAGAAAATTTTATATGTCTTCCTTTTTTTATTCACACAAAAAGGGGGAGAAATATGTTGTTTTATAAAATATAATTGCTTGTTATGCAACATTTTGTTTTAATGTTCATATTTTTATTCAAGTTTTTTGATCATAAAAAATGGAGAGATCGTTGGGTTTTGGAAACCCGAATAATCTTGGTTTTGATGTTAACAAAACTTGTTATTGTGTTGCTAACATATTTCATCAAGTGTGCAGTGAATAGATTATAATGAAGTTTGATGATTAGCAAATAAATGGGTTGAAGTAAACTGTACAAGTAGACACAATCAGTAGACCTCGAGTGCAGCTGACTAAATTGATCATATCCCATAGCTCGGACATTGAAACGACGTTCTCCTGAAAGGGTTGGATAGCCAACTCAATTTGCTACAAGTCGTATCTCAGGCCAGCATACCTGATTCGATTACATGACGAAAACACATCTGCAAGTTTCGAGTTCTGCTGCTACATCCAGCAAACTTACAGCAGGAGCATTGCCTCGTATTTCGAGTATAATTCTCTCGTACAAACTCGAAATTGAGCACTTCTTGATTCCATGGAAAGCTAAGAGAAAGGGCTACAACTTTTATATTGATCACTTTGTCCAGAAATCAACGAATCAATAGCCATATCCAAGAGAACAGAACAACAGACTTTGGACAGCAATGTTGACACCATACCTCAACCTTGAGCAATAGACCTTCGACCAGCAGACCTCGGAGCTTCAACCAGCAGGGTACCAATAGACCTTGAGTAGTAGACTCAACCAGTAGAGGTCAGTGGACTCGACCAGTAAACTTGCAAGTATACATGCTCTACTGGAACAAATCAGCAAACTTGCATAAACAGTTCATAAGCAGAATATGACGGTTGTAATGTTTGAAAGCTTACCAAAACTGTCACAACGACTCTATTCTTGTATCTAACGTATATATTATTACTTGGGGCTATATAAATGATTTTAAAATTCAATAACAGCTGATTGAAGATCAATCCAAGCCTTCCAAAGCAAACACACTTGGGGTTCAATTGGGGAACTTCAAAGAACAATTATGCTAAATGAAGAGCAACTCCCCAAACCTTTTGACACATATTTCAAGTTTATATCAGATCTGTTATGAGATCATTTGTGCCTTTGTAATCTGTTGAGCCTTAAACGCATGGTTGCGTTTAATGCGTTAAATTATCCCCGGTCAATCTTTGAGTTTTGATGATCAACAAAACTTGTGTCTGCTATACTAATGCATCTACTTAGTGTGCAGATTAAGTGATGAAAAGTAGTTTGGATTGAAGAAAATCAAGTGTGCATATTCTGGCCTGGATCGCCCCAGGCGATGGTGATCATCGCCCCCGGCGATGGGTGTCAGGCCAGGTATCGCCACGCACATCGACAGAGGCGATGGCTAGGCGAGCATGCGAGGAGGATCGCTTGAGGCGATGGTGAACAACGCCTGAGGCGATGGCAACCTTCTGGCACTTCGCCCCGCACATCGACTGGAGCGACGCCGAGGCATGGCGCGGGCATGCGCGCAGGGAGATCGCCCAAGGCGATGGGCTGAAGGCCCGAGGCGATGGCACGAACGCCTGAGGCGATCTGGAGTTCGTTTGAGGCGATGCAAGATTTGAAGGAGCTGAGGCTACGGCCTTGATTTTGGCATGGATCGCCTGAGGCGATCCAGAGATCGCCTGAGGCGATGCGTGATTTTTGGTGACCGTTGGGGCGCGGCGATGGTGATCGCCTGAGGCGATGTCCGAGGCGATCGAGGAGTGATTTCAGCCTTATGAGTAGCAACGGCTAGTAGGAGCCTTGGAGGCCTTCTACACTATAAATATGGATGCTTTGGAGCATTTTGAAGCTAAGGAACAAGCCTACAAACTTCCACAAAGTCTTGATAATTATTATTACATTGTTGTTGTATTGGAGCTTGTAATTCTTATCTTTCTTAGAGTCTTGTTTCTTCGTGTGAGTACACCGTGAAGGTGCTTTTGGTTTGATTTCTTGTAAAGGTCCTCCAACACCAAAGCAAGTTGGAAAATTGTAAAGTCGTCAACCAGTCTAGTTGGTGCAAGTGTGTGGCTATCCTTGGAGCCCTTAAGGCCAAGAAGACTCGTGAAGAGTGTTGGTAGCTTGGGAAGAGCTTTGTATACTCGGGAAGAGTATTGTGCTCGGGAAGAGCTTGTGTACTCGGGAAGAGTAGTGTGCTCGGGAAGAGCGTTGTAAACTCGGAAAGAGTTGTTGTGTGGCTAACTTGGAGCCCTCAAGGCCAAGACCAATTGTTCTAGTGGAACCTCGGTTGGAGGTTATCTAACCGGGAAGAGGAGACGTAGACGATTCATCGCCGAACTTCTATAACAAATCCTTTTGTTATTTATTGCTTTATTTCCTTTACGCATTTATTTAGTTTTATTCTTTGCATTTATCGATTGACTAAAGGCTTCCGCAAGCGTAAAATTTTTTATTTTTACAAACTCATTTTAAAACGCTAAAGTAGCCAAGGAATCTCATTCACCCCCCTCTTCGATTCCAACAAGTGGTATCAGAGCCATTTGATTTTTTGTTTTTAAATCAAATCTTTTTTATGGCTAATCTAGCAAATGAGTTTGCTCAAGGTCAATCGACAAATAGACCTCCGCTTTTCACGGGTGATAACTACGGTTATTGGAAGAATAGAATTTCTCTATACATCCAATCCGTAGATTATGATCTTTGAAAAATCATAGTGAAAGGTCCACATATTCCTTTAAAGGAAATTGGGGGAATTAGTGTTCCCAAAGAGATGGACGATTTCACTAGAGCGGATATGATTTTAATATCTCAAAATGCTAAAGCTATTAATATTTTGCATTGTGCTTTAGATATGAAGGAGTACAACCGGATCTCGATGTGCTCAACCGCTAAGGAGATATGGGACAAATTACAAATTTGTCATGAACAACCAAGTAAAGGAGACAAAGATAGACCTCCTTCAACTCAAATATGAGACATTTGAGATGGATTCCGGAGAAGATGTGGATTCCATGTTTAGGAGGCTCACCCTTATCATAAATGAGCTTGCCCAACTTGGAGAGAACTACCCTCCAAAGCAAATATGGAGGAGAGCACTAAGGGCCTTACCTAAAGAATGGGATGCAAAGAGGACAGCCATTATCGAGTCCAACAAAGGAGAAAGTGATTCCTATGATCTTGATGAGCTCCATGGCACATTGGTGACTCATGAGCTTGAAGTTGCCACAAGGAGAGAAGTAAAAGAGGAGGATAGATCCAAGAGAAATGGGATTGCCTTGGTTGGAAGGAAAGACCTCTCCGATGATGATGAAGATGATGATGATGAGGAGATGATCCTATTCACAAAGAAGTTCAAGAAGCTCTTCACCAAACATAGCAAGTCAAAGACCTCAAGTGCAACCAAAAATGAATCCAAAAATGAGGTAACTTGTTATAATTGTAATGATAAAGGTCATTATGCTAACAAATGCCCTAGGAAGAAGAATGAGGACAAAGGGAAGAAGAAGGCGTTTATAGCCACATGGAGTGATAGCGACTCCGATGAAGAAGAAGCCACCAATCTATGTCTAATGGCTCTTGGAGATGAAGGAGATGAAAGTGACAATGAGGTACCTTCATTTGATGAACTTTTAGAGTCTTATAATGATCTTATTGATGCTCTTGGCAAAACCAAAATGAGTAACAAATTACTCAAACTTGAGATTGCTAAGAAAGATGAAGAAAATAATTCATTGAAAAATGAATTAAATTCTTTAAAGATATCATTTTGCAAATTTAGTGAAAGTAGTAAAAAGATGAATGAATTGCTTGGCTTGCAACGTTGTAGCTTTGACAAAGCCGGGTTAGGTTTTTCAAGCAAATCAAAAACTTTTTCTAGCTTGTTGGCCAATGCAAAGCATGATTCTCCTACTTGTAATTATTGTTGCAAAAATGGCCACACTAAAAATAAGTGTAGGTTTGCTAGAATCCAATACCAACCTAATAAGAAATGGAAATGGATTCCAAAAGTGCAATTGAAAGTTAACCCCCTAGGACCCAAAAATCAAACGGGTACCAAAGTTCCTCCAATTGTAAATTTGTATTGTAGGGACAAGAATGGAATGAAGGATGAAGGGCCAAGCAACTCAAAGGAGGAGTTTGTATTATTCACAACTATAGAAGAGGCTCGAGGCGTTGGACCTATGACAAGAACGAACTCTTGTCATTGAGGGTAAATTTTTTTTTTAAATGTTAAAAGAGCAATTTCAAAATTCATTGGCACAAATTAATTGTGATCAATAAATATTGAAGCTCAATATTCATTGGAGTAAAATGATAACCCCTTAGCATAATTGTTGAAATGCATGATGTATGCTTATCTTTTTATAGTAAGTAGCTTGATATGCTTTGCATTCAAATTTGAAAATGCTATGTGAAAATGTGCAAGTATATGATTTGTTATAATGCCTTGATATTTTTATTATTTTGTTTTTGGCATGAATGCATGAACATATGCACACATTGCAACTTTTAGAATTAATTGTTGAGTGCCTTAAACACATGGTTGTGATTCACCTCTATATGATTTAATCTTGTTTGATGAGGAACATGTGTAATTTGAAGCTATATGTCAACATATAAATTATGCCATGTTTATTGGAATTTTAGGCTTTTTGATTATCACAAAAAGGGGGAGAATTTTGTGATAAACTTGAACCTTAATACATGCATAGTTTAAGGGGGAGAGCTTATGTATGCATGGTTTGAGGGGGAGAGTTATTTGTTTAATGATTTACTTGATAACTTGTATGTGTTATGCAATTGTTAAGGGGGAGTTATTTTTACTCACATTTCATGCATATTACTTATTCAAGTTTATCAAGTTTTGTGATCATCAAAAAGGGGGAGATTGTTGAGCCTTAAACGCATGGTTGCGTTTAATGCGTTAAATTATCCCCGGTCAATCTTTGAGTTTTGATGATCAACAAAACTTGTGTCTGTTATACTAATGCATCTACTTAGTGTGCAGATTAAGTGATGAAAAGTAGTTTGAATTGAAGAAAATCAAGTGTGCATATTCTGGCCTGGATCGCCCCAGGCGATGGTGATCATCGCCCCAGGCGATGGTGATCATCGCCCCAGGAGATGGGTGTCAGGCCATGCATCGCCACGCACATCGACAGAGGCGATGGCTAGGCGAGCATGCGAGGAGGATCGCTGGAGGCGATGGTGAACAACGCCTGAGGCGATGGTAACCTTCTGGCACTTCGCCCCGCACATCGACTGGAGCGACGCCGAGGCATGGCGCGGGCATGCGCGCAGGGAGATCGCCCAAGGCGATGGGCTGAAGGCCCGAGGCGATGGCACGAACGCCTGAGGCGATCTGGAGTTCGTTTGAGGCGATGCAAGATTTGAAGGAGCTGAGGCTACGGCCTTGATTTTGGCATTGGATCGCCTGAGGCGATCCAGAGATCGCCTGAGGCGATGCGTGATTTTTGGTGACCGTTGGGGCGCGGCGATGGTGATCGCCTGAGGCGATGTCCGAGGCGATCGAGGAGTGATTTCAGCCTTATGAGTAGCAACGGCTAGTAGGAGCCTTGGAGGCCTTCTACACTATAAATATGGATGCTTTGGAGCATTTTGAAGCTAAGGAACAAGCCTACAAACTTCCACAAAGTCTTGATAATTATTATTTGAATTTGCATTGCAATCTCCATACATTGTTGTTGTATTGGAGCTTGTAATTCTTATCTTTCTTAGAGTCTTGTTTCTTCGTGTGAGTACACCGTGAAGGTGCTTTTGGTTTGATTTCTTGTAAAGGTCCTCCAACACCAAAGCAAGTTGGAAAATTGTAAAGTCGTCAACTAGTCTAGTTGGTGCAAGTGTGTGGCTATCCTTGGAGCCCTTAAGGCCAAGAAGACTCGTGAAGAGTGTTGGTAGCTCGGGAAGAGCTTTGTATACTCGGGAAGAGTATTGTGCTCGGGAAGAGCTTGTGTACTCGGGAAGAGTAGTGTGCTCGGGAAGAGCTTGTGTACTCGGGAAGAGTTGTTGTGTGGCTAACTTGGAGCCCTCAAGGCCAAGACCAATTGTTCTAGTGGAACCTCGGTTGGAGGTTATCTAACCGGGAAGAGGAGACGTAGCGATTCATCGCCGAACTTCTATAACAAATCCTTTTGTTATTTATTGCTTTATTTCCTTTACGCATTTATTTATTTTTATTCTTTGCATTTATCGATTGACTAAAGGCTTCCGCAAGCGCAAAATATTTTATTTTTACAAACTCATTTTAAAACGCTAAAGTAGCCAAGGAATCTCATCAACCCCCCCTCTTCGATTCCAACATAATCACTCTATTCATTGTATTTGTGAGCTAAAATGGAAGAATGAATATCATTGTAACAGTTGGTGATTTATGACAACTAGATGAGATATTTGCATGTGAAACGTTAAAGAACATGCTCTTTGTGGACTGTGTGAGTTAAGAGTTTAGGCTATCTTTGTGGTATTAGCATAAGTGTGGTTGTACGACGAGATTGTATTACTCAAAGTCTTCTAGTGTTTCCTTCAATGAGATGGAAGAATAGGAGACGTAGAAGGATTACACCACCTTCGAACTTCCAGAAACAAACTTTGTGTCATTTACTTTACTGCATTTATTTATCTTACTGTTTTTACATATTTTCTTGCATGCCTTTAAAATGTTTAATCGGTTATAGAGCATGTTATGTCGAGTGTCTTTCGCTCGATTTTGTGACCGAAATCGATATAATCCATCGGTGCAATTATTTCAAGAACACGAGCTATTGAATCTCAAGTTTGTTGAAATCGGGTGTGGATTGGCAATCCACCCCTCGGAATCGATCCTCAACCTAAAAATTTGATATAAAAACCTATATTAACATTAATTAATCTCATCTCTTTTATTATTTAGTTAGTTTTCTTTTATTTTAAATTAAATTCATTTATTCAAAAAAAAATTCACATATATCCTAGATATAAACTTAAACTAAGTTTATTCTAAATGACAAAAGTATTGCATCCATGTTAACAAATTTTTACCAAACATGTTGGTCAAAAATTCCAAAAAATTGCTTCCAAAACTTTTTTAACCATGAATTATATTTATATAAAGTACAACGGAGCTGTCACGTCAGCTCCTTATAGGTTATATAACATCGCCAATGCGTTTTGGCGATTTTTATAACCCTGGACAGATCATAGTTGAAAATTTTGGAATTACGTATATCTATTCTGTAATAGAGTTTTGGGTTCTTTCTTTTATACTTATGTCTAGTTACTGTGTATATATTGATTTTTTTTAGTCTTATAATTGTCAATATAACCAAGATTTCGTTTTCTGTGAATTATAAACTTATATATATATACATAATTAACGGGGATTTTTAGAGGGTGATATCAATCAACTTCGTTAATGCTCGAGTTATTATATAAATTTTAAAAATTTGAGTTATACAATTATTCTCGATCATTATTTTTAATGTAATTGCTCGATTAATATTTTATATTTTATATAAGTACACATACGTTGAGATCATAGAAGCATGAATGGAGGCTGTCGGCATTGACACATCATCCATTTTATCACTTTTTACCTTGGCCCTCTCCTGTATGTGAGAAAATACATCCGAGACACGTACACGATATGGCCATCCAACGTTTCTATTTTCAGTTTTGTAAACGATAAAAGCAAGAGCAATTTTATTATTAATTTTCTGTATTTCAATTATATAATAATAATAATAATAATAATAATAATAATAATAATAATAATAATAATAATAATAATAATAATAATAATGACAAGAGTTCTTATCAAAGCTACGATACAATACTCAAGTTGAAGCCGTAGGTTACGGTCCTGTTGGGTACGTCGTTTAAATTAACAAATATTTCAATATTGTATTTATTTTATATATACGTAAGAAATATAATAGATAATGTATATTATATTTTTTATAAATTAATATATAATTCTTTTCATAGAAGTAAAAATATTTATAGTCGATTTTTTTTTCAAATTTAAATACACGAAATGAGTAAAAATTTGAAAATGTAGCATGATGGGGGTAGAAAAGTAAAAACACGGTGTTATACTATGACACCGTGTTGTTCGTTTGGGGCAACTCAAATTTTTTAAATTGTACAGTAGCACAATCATCATGTTTCGATCGATCTGACAACAATAACAATTGTTATATCCTAACAATTAGTTTGAAGCACTCTCGCTTTTATGAAATTATCACTATTCTCATGTTTATAGACAGTATAACATTACAGGTGAAGAATTGAAGTAATTAAAAGCTACCTTTTGTATGCACGAAATAGTCTTGAAAAATAGAGCAATCCCTTGCTTAGTTCTTAATTTTTCACCAAAAAACTTCATAATTGAGGGTGAATTATAAAGAATATTCTATTGGATTTTGAAGTAAATTGGTTGAAAGCAAAAATTAAGTTTATGATAGCAGATGACCTTATAAACTGGGTTTATTAATTAAATAACCTTAATAAAATAAATAATTTCAAAAATAACCCGAAAAATAAAAACATTTCAAAAGTAACCTAAACCGCCAACTGGGTTGGCGTGACCAATTGGTCACGCCAACTCAGTTGGCGTCACCTAAAAAAATTTTGGTCACGCCAACTGAGTTGGCGTGACCAATTTAAAATATATTAGTCACGCCAACTGAGTTGGCGTGACCTTTGTTTTTTACGGTCACGCCAACCCAGTTGGCGTGACCATTATTCACGCCAACTGGAGCTGCAAGTTGGTGTGCAAGTTGGTGGGAATAATTATTGGGCACGCCAACTCAGTTGGCGTGACCAATAAATATCATGTGTCACGCCAACTCAGTTGGCGTGACCCATTAAAGGTCACGCCAACTGAGTTGGCGTGACTTGGAGTTATAAAATTTCCGCAACCCTTCTTCTTCGGCAACAACTTCGGCGATTTACAGTCTAAATTCTTCCTCGCGTTTGACCTCCAAGTTACTATCTTTTTTTCTCATTTTGCTTCCAGTCTCTTCGTAGTTTCAGATTCAGAATTTAGAGGTAAAAATCATATCGCTGTGAATTAATTTCTGTCACACTTTTTCGCTGCCGTCCGCCGCCCCCCGCCGTCCGCTGCCGCCGTCTGCTGCCGCCGTCGGGCGCCGTCGGCCGCCGCCGCCGCCGGTTGCTGATGGCTGGTGGTTGTCGGCGGTAGCATCGTCATGTTTTATCAGTTTTAATTTATTTTGTTTACTTTATGTTGTTTATATGTACTAATATATTTTTTGTTTCATATAATAGGATGGATCCGATGAATGTACCAGGCCCGATCGATGATCATCTGTTGGTATTGCAGTCATGTCATCGTTCTGAAGATGTATGGGCAGGTGATATTGATCGGCCCTTGCGTGTGAGAAATCCGAGCAGCTATTTTTGGGATCTTTGCCCATTAGACACACGTGTTGTAAGTATGTTACATGAGTTTGGGTTTTATGGTGTATATAGGTGTAATAAGATTACCATTGACCCTCATCTAATCACGTGTTTAGTAGAGAGATGGCGTCGTGAAACGCATACATTCCATCTGAGATCTGGAGAGGCGACTATTACACTGCAAGACATTGCAGTTATTTGGGGTCTGCCAATAAATGGTCTTGCAGTGTCAGGTGCCAATTTTGATAAGACACTACCCGAGTGGCAAGAATATTGTTATCGTCATTTGGGATTTACACCAGATCCGGGTCACTTTAAAGGTGCATGTTTGTTAATGTCTGCGTTGAGTCATCATTTAATAGTAAATCGGATCCATTTGCATAGTACGGCGGATGAGGTTGCTAAATATGCACGAGGTTGTGCATTATTAATGATAGGTGGGATTATGTGCCCCGATAGCTCCGGCAATACTGTAAAATTATTGTACATACAGAAATTAGAAGATATCAGTTCTGTTGGTAATTTTAGCTGGGGTAGTGCTGTGCTGGCATTCTTATATCGTGAGTTGTGCACTTCAGCGGAGAGAGGGAAAAAAGTAATATGTGGTGCATTACAACTCCTACAGGTAATCGTTACCTTTATGTTAAAATACTGAAAAAATATATCTTGCATATTTAATTTATATTCTTCATGTTAATGTTTTAGATTTGGGCATGGTCCCGGCTCGAAAGTTTAGCTCCTCGACTCGGACGCCTGAGAATTGATATTGGGCCAATACCAATCGATGAGGACAATTACTTACCTGTTGCTCCATATGGTGCAAGGTTATGTATCACAAATTATTTTGCAATGTATAATATTATATTTAATATTTTGTTATATAATTTATGTTTTGTTATGATGATTATGAGTACACAGGTGGACATGTAAAGTAAGATTTACAGAAACTGGCACACATTCATTACGAATTATTAGAGACATCCTTGACCAGCAGCCATTAAGCCAAGTAATTTTATTTTTTATATTCATGTATAAAACATAATAGTCTTTGAACATTATTTTAATGTAATACTATATTTGTAGTTTAATTGGCAGCCGTACCCTGATGATTATATTGAAGGACTACATACTGAGTTATGGACATACAGCGGGCCACTCATTTTGTATGACATAGTTGAGATGCATCGTCCTGAGCGGGTTTTCCGTCAGTTCGGCATGGTACAAAACATCCCACCAGATCCACGGTCAGGGGATGATATATTACATGTAGTTAACCGCAGGGGTAAAACAAATAATGACTGGTCTGCACACCATAGGCGGTACATGACTATATGGGGAAATGCACATGCTCATACCGTGGACAGCCCGCGATATGAGTCAGCTGGACAGGGTGTAATTGTCGGGTACAATGACTGGTATGGACGAGTAACACGTAGATTCATTGGCCATCAACGACAATTTGTGGAGGCTGGTTATCAACATGGAGATGGCCCGGCATGGCAACATGTGGTATGTTGCTTTATGAAATATGTATTACATATTTGAAAATTGTGTTTAGATTTAAATACTTAATAAATGTTCACTCATTTCAGATTGATCAGCTGTCGCAATTAACAGTTACCTGCGACCGTAATATCGCTGAGGAACAATCCGTAGGGGCGTACATGGATGCATTTAGTGATGTCAGAAATGTCATACAAAATGTGTTGCATGTCGCGCAGGAACGACGCGATAGAAACTTTCCGCCCTACGAAGAGGGACATGAGACTCAAGGTGAACAAGTACAGCCGATGCATGTGAGTGATAAAGAACAAGTACAGTCGATGCATGCGGGTTTTGGAGATGCTGGCCCTTCAAGCTATGTCCCGACATATATGCCAGGTCCCTCTTCATCATATGCCAGTGACATGTACGCTGATTATTATACTCCTCGACCACAGCATCAGTTGTATGACCAAACGCATTTCACGCCTCATCAACCCATGTACTCACAAGAACAAACCAGCCCAGATGTGAATATTAGATTCCCCGAGATATATGCATCGATGTCACCACAATTTGCCGTGTCACCGGTTGTGTTCCCTAATTTGTCACCTGATGTTCAGCTGGACGATGTACCTGTAGTGCAAGAAGACCCACCCATTCAGCAAGGACGCGGTCAGAGACGGAAACAGCCACGTCGTTGTGGTACTGGCGGGGCATTATAGAGTTTTAGCCTTCATATATGTAGTCATGTTTGCCTATTGTGAATCTTAGTATTAAATGTAATGAATGTACTTCCATATGAATGTCTTATTTGATATGTGACAATAACAATAACACAATAACAATAAAAGTAACAATAACAAGAACAATATCAAAAACAATAACAATAACAATATCAAAAAACAATTACAGCTTTATCGGTTTTGGGAACTCGATGCCATATGTCGTCTTGCCCGGGCTTCAGGCCAATCCATCTCATTTTGCATGCGTGTTGTTCGGTCTCGACCTCGTCTTCTTATAGTACGCAAGGTGGAATTGTGGTACAGTTCGAACGACGGGGTTTCCCAATACTGCTCTCCCCATAATGGCTCAAATTCACCTTGATATGTGCTCCAATATTCTTGCATATTATAATACTCCTTGACAAATGTTTTTGCGTTTATGCCATAAGCTCGACATACTTGTATCACATGTGAGCAAGGAATCCCAAATTCTTTCCACTTCCCACAAGAACATTCCCTTGATTTGAGCTTCACAACATGAGTATTACCCCCACGTCCAACTTGCATCCTTGTGATAACTGAGGCTGTTAAATGCCTTCGATCAAACATCTGAACTTCATGATGAATGGAGTGAAGATCAGCCCGAGCATATTTTTCAAAAGCATAATCCGGCCATTCTTGATTATTTTCGATCATTCTATCAGCTTTTTTCACTCGCTCCAAAAAATAATGCACACAACGATCGAATGTTAACTGTACAATAGCAGTGATTGGAAGGCGACGTGCACCTTTCATGACTCCATTTATGCACTCCGACATATTTGTTGTTAGGATACCACAACGCCATCCTTCATCATGAGCAAGTGTCCACTGAGACTTATCAATCCGATTCAGGTAATCAAAAGCCCTTGGTTCAATGGTTTTGATCTCTTCCATCGTACGCTCAAATTTTATCAGTTGATTTTCTGATCCAGCTTTCCAACACAAGTCTTTTAAGTGCACGTTTTTGAAACGACTATTAAAGTTTGAGCAAAGATGTCTCAAACAAAATCGATGCACTCCACGGGGGGGTTTAAAGTCGGGGATACAGTCGGCAGCTGCAATAAGGCCCGGATGTCGATCAGAAATCAAACACACGCCGCCAGATTCTCCAATAACGTGTTTGCTAACCATCTCCAAGAACCATTTCCATGACAAAAAGTTCTCTTCATCGACAATTGAAAATGCCAGCGGTAACACTTGATTATTCGCGTCCATGGAGACAGCAATCAACATCTTATGCTGATATTTTACATACAGATGTGTGCCATCCACTGTAATAACTTGACGACAGTGGCGGAAACCATCTATGCACGGTTGGAAGGCCCAGAAAACATAACTCAAAGTTTTTTCTCTCGGTCTTGCATTATCAAGATGATCCCACTCCACGACTGTGCCTGGGTTCCATTTTTTCAAAGCTCCCATATAGAAAGGTAATTTGTTGACCGAGCTCTCCCAGGTTCCATACACGTTCCGTATTGCACGTTTCAAACTATGCCAGCCTTTTGCATATGATATTTCAAAGCCATACTTATCTTTCACCGTTTGAATCACATACTTGATTTCATAAGCTGGATCACGACGAACGATTCCCAATAACAAGCTAGCAATCATATTCTTATCCAAGTTCGAATGATCAAGCGACAGCTCACTCAGCAGACAAGTGTGAGGACCACCATATTTGGTTATTTTGAATAACCCAACTTTTTTATCCAAACATGCACGCAGGTACCATCTG
This sequence comes from Haberlea rhodopensis, assembly GCA_907163345.1. Taxonomy (NCBI): domain Eukaryota; kingdom Viridiplantae; phylum Streptophyta; class Magnoliopsida; order Lamiales; family Gesneriaceae; genus Haberlea; species Haberlea rhodopensis. The sequence goes on from CAJQUN010000987.1 coordinate 63,376, forward strand.
CAAGGTATATCCTCTGTACCGTGTTTGCATATTACTTTCCACAATGTTTTTGTACTCTTAACAACATGGTACTCACGTTTTGCAACACGTACTGAATAATCCTTCACAGCTGCCTGCAGATGAAATTTATCTTTGAAGACCATGTTGCGATGGATTTCACCTTTGGAGTAATCATAAAAACTCCCCCAACGGCCTGTTGGATTGTCAATCGAATCTCCAAAAACTTCTGGATGTGTCATGGAAAAGAATGGGATTGTTGGATAAAGATTATGATCATTTGTCATGGTTGGTGCCCCCTCCTCTTGGTTTTCAACTGCTTCTGCCATCACACCAATATCAACTTCATCATCATCAGCATCAGTCTCATCATCAGATGGAATCCCCTCTGGTTCAGAATTAATTTGATCACCAAAATCAGCAAAACTGTCTGCTCGTGGCTCAGCGGCAACATTATCAACATCTACTGGATGATCATCTCGGTCTCCACCACTATATGAACCCTCAGCTTGATGTCGAGCAACAGACGTCTCTGGAATAACAGATGTCGTCAATCCTTCTGAAAAACTGCCACTCATTGGCATTTCTGGAACATAATCATAATTCCTTGGTTCTGCTTGTATATAAAATTCCAAGCAACTATGACCCTGTTCTGAATCAAGTAGCCATGCTAAATTGTAATCATCATCTATGGGTAAAACAGTCTGACGTAACCCCGAAAAATCTTTGAACATATGCCTAGCATATAATTTCAAAAGAAACTGGTTGCGATCGAACCCAGTGATATCATATATTTTATCTAATAATTGTAGAAAATTAATTGTACGCCGTATAGTTGTACCTCTTGATGGACCACGATCATATCGGACGAACTCAGAATCTTGTATAATATTACCCCCCCAATAAAATAAAACTTGAATAGACATATTTTGATAACTACAGAAAACTATTACTAGTAGCTAATAAATCTTTTCTGATGTAGAAGATCAGCTAAAGCTGCAACTACAGAGCATAATCAGAATTTATCATATAATAAAAATATTAAAAGAGAAGTTATAAATATTTAAAGGGAAGTTGTGAATTGGTGAGAAAACTAAGAGGCGGACGGGCTTATTTATAGCCATTTAGTGCCGCCAACTGAGTTGGCGGCACTATTAAAATATTGTCACGCCAACTCAGTTGGCGTGACTCTATAAAACAAAGGTCACGCCAACTCAGTTGGCGTGACTACTATTCAACGGTGGTCACGCCAACTGAGTTGGCGTGACCAATATTTTATATGGTCACGCCAACTCAGTTGGCGTGACCTATTGGACCCGCCAACTGAGTTGGCGAGTAAGGTTAGTTTTTAAATGTTTTCAGAATTCGGGTTATTTAAATAATTATTTGTTTTATTTGGGTTATTTAAATAAATAACCCTTATAAACTTGTCACATCCTGAAAGCAATAATTGCAAATTATTTCCTCCCAAAAAAAATCTTTTAATCTTTATGTAATGTTTTTTTCTCTAGAAAAGGGAAAAATTAAGTGAGGCTGTCCTACAACAAGAAGCCTAGAGTTATTTACAAATAAATTGCATTAAATCACATCTAAAAAAAAAAAATTATTCTCTTTTCCTAAAAACTATTTTTTTTTTTTTGAGCAACCTAAAAACTAAATTTTTAGCAGCCTAAAAAGTAATTTTCACATCATTCTCAAACTCTCTTTATATTCATTAGCGCAATTTAATTGCTTATTACTCTTCAAAAACACAATTTATATTGTATATTTGACTCAATAACCAAAAAAATTAATAAATATCTAACACATATTTTTCAGAAAAACACACTCTGAACACTAGATATTAACACACGTATCAGTGGTTTAAATTAATTAGATGTGGCACAAATAGGATAAACTAAATATATTACAAAAAGTGCTAATAATAAAGGGCAAATTCAGAATAAATCCCCAAAGTCAAACTAAATTTGAAAATCAGTTCATGTGTAATAAAAATTTTGGTGTCAGTCTCCAATCCATAAATTGCATTAGTTCTAACTCCTTAATCACCTAAAAATACTAAAATACCATTGCTTTCTGATAGGCGAAGTTGATACGAAACATATACAATATTGGTACTAGTTACATATGAAGTTGGTATAAAACCTATACAATTTTGGTACTAATTACACTTTAAATTAGTATAAAATATATACTATTTTGGTACTTATTACACGTGAAGTTGATATAAAATCTATACAATTTTGGTACTAAGTATACATAAAATTGGTATGAAACTTATACAAACTTCGGTACTAAATATACATAAAATTGGTATGAAACCTATAAAATTTTAGTACTTATTACACTGAACTTGGTATGAAACATATATAATTTTGGTATTAATTATACATAAAATTGGTAAGAAACATATATAACTTTGGTACTAAGTATACATAAAATTGGTATGAAACCTATAAAATTTTGGTACTTATTACACATGAAATTGGTATGAAACCTCTACAATTTTGGTACTAATTATCCATGAAATTGAGATGAAATCTTTACAATTTAGGTACTAATTACACGTGATATTGGTATGAAACCTATACAATTTTGTTACTAGTCACAAATAAAATTGGTATGAAACATATGCAATTTCGGTACTAAGTATACATAAAATATGTATGAATCCTATACAATTTTAGTACTTATTACACATAAAATTGGTATGAGAACAATACAATTTTACTACTTATTACACTTGAAGTTAGTATGAAATATATACAATTTTGGTACTAGTTACAAATAAAATTGGTATGAATCCTATACAATTTTGGTACTAGTTACACATGAAATTGGTATGAAACCTATATTATATTCGGTACTTTTTACACGTGAAGTTGGTATGAAACCTATACAATTTCGGTTCTAAGTATACATAAAATATGTATGAATCATATACAAGTTTGGTACATATTAAAAATGAAATTGGTAAGACAATTATACAATTTTGGTACTTATTATATGAAATATATATAATTTTGGTACTAGTTACACATGAAAATGGTATGAATCATATACAATTTTGGTATTTAGATACACATGAAATTGGTATGGGACATATACTATTTTCGGTACTCATTACACATGCAGTTGGTATGAAACATATACAATTTTGGTACTAGTTACACATGAAGTTGATATGAAACTTATACAATTTTGGTACAAGTTACACATGAAATTGGTATGAAACCTATACTATATTCGGTATTTATTACACGTGAAGTTGGTAGAAAACATATACAAATTATGTACTAAGTATACATAAAATTGGTATGAACTATGAAACCTATGCAATTCCATACTATTCTATACAGTTTTGGTACTAGTTATACTTGAAATTAGTATTAATCATATACAATTTTGGTAATAATTACATATGAAATTAGTATCAAACATATATAATTTAGGTACTAGTTACACAACACTGATATTAAATCTATATAATTTGGGTATTAATTGCACATGAAATTAGTATTAAATATATACAATTTGGTACTAATTACACTTTAAATTGGTATTACAATTTTCGTAGTAGTTACACATAAAATTGGTATTAAACTTATATAATTTTGGTACTAGTTATACATGAAACTGATATTAAAGCTATATAATTTTGGTACCAGTTACACATAAAATTGGTATTAAATATATATCATTTTGATACTTTTTATACTAGTTACACATGAAATTGGTATTAAACTTACACATTTTTTGTACTAGTTGTACATGAAATTTGTATTAAACGTATATAATTCAAGTACTAGTTATATATCAATATTGATGTTAAACTTATATATCGAAGAAACAAACAATATTAATTTCAAACAACAATAACAATATTTCTATAGAATCTTCTATATTAATGTTAATCTTATATATCGAACAAACAAAAATATCAATTTCAACAGTCATCTTGATGTGTCCACATATCCACCATGTTGTGTTCTTTAGTTTATTAGCCCATGAATCTTACGTTATTATATTTTCTCTTCCGAGTGTTAAATAGAAATAATCATTCAGCAGTCATCTTGATGTGTCCACCTAAGATAAACTATTAAACAATTTAAATAGCACAATGATTCGTTAAAGTTATACGCCTGTCGACTATATAAATTTCCAACGATGTAAATTCTCAAAACCACATCTACCAAGTGATAGATTCTAAATAAATATGACGATTCAACTATCATACAGTTACTTGAAACACATTCAAATCAGGAATCACAAATTCCCTTATAATGCACTAATCATATTCTCGATTTATCATGCATGTTTACTCTTAAACCCATTGCATGCAATGTCCAATTGAAAAGAGTGACGTGAAATACATTTATACAACTCATATACACATATCTCTATGCTCGTATGAGAGAATATAATTTGTATTAATTAGTACCATGTGTAACTAGGACCAAATTATATAAGTTTAGTACAAATTTAAATTGTAACTAGTACCTAAATTATAGATTTGATATTAATTTCATGTGCAACTAGTACCAAAATTGTATAGGATTAATACAATTTCATGTGTAACTAGTATAGGTTTCAGATCAACTTCACGTGTAATAAGTACCGAAAATAGTATAGGTTTCATACAAATTTCATGTGTAACTAGTACGAGAACAAACAAATATTGTTTGTAAAGTTTAAAATTGATGTTATTTGAAATTGATATTTTTGTTTGTGCGATATAGAAGATTCTATAAACATGTTATTATTGTTTTTTGAAATTGATATTGTTTGTTTATTCAATATATAAGTTTAACATCAATATTGATATGTAATTAGTACCTGAATTGTATATGTTTAATAAAAATTTCATGTACAACTAGTACCAAAATTGTATAAGTTTAATACCAATTTCATGTATAACTAGTACCAAAATTGTATATATTTAATACAAATTTCATGTGTAACAAGTACCAAATTTGATATATGTTTAATACAAATTTTATGCGTAACTAGTATCTAAATTGTATAGTTTTAATATTCATTTCATGTATAACTAGTACCAAAATTATATAAGTTTAATACAAATTTAATGTTTAACTACTACGAAAATTGTAATACCAATTTAAAGTGTAATTAGTACTAAAATTGTATATGTATAATTCTAATTTCATGTGCAATTAATACCCAAATTATATAGGTTTAATATCAATGTTGTGTAACTAGTACCTAAATTATATATGTTTAATACTAATTTCATATATAATTATTACCAAAATTGTATAGGATTAATACTAATTTCAAGTGTAACAAGTACCAAAATTGTATAGAATAGTACGAAAATTTCATAGGTTTCATAGTTCATACCAATTTTATGTATACTTGGTACATAAATTGTATAGTTTTTCTACCAACTTCACATGTAATATATACCGGATATAGTATAGGTTTCATACCAATTTCATGTGTAACTTGTACCAAAATTGTATTGGTTTCATACCAACTTCATGTGTAACTAGTACCAAAATTGTATATATTTCATATCAACTGCACGTGTAATAAGTAACCGAAAATAGTATAAGTTTCATACCAATTTCATGTGTAACTAATACCAAAATTGTATATGATTCATACCAACTTCATGTGTAACAAGTACCAAAATTGTATATATTTCATACTAACTTCACATATATAAGTACCAAAATTGTATAGTTTTCTTACCAATTTCATTTGCAATATGTACCAAAATTGTATATGATTCATACCTATTTTATGTATAATTAGTACCGTAATTGTATAGGTTTCATACCAACTTCACGTGTAATAACTACCGAATATAGTACAGGTTTCATACAAAATTCATGTGTAACTAGTACCAAAATTATATAGGATTCATACAACTTTATTTAAAACTAGTACCAAAATTGTATATATTTCATACTAACTTCAAGTGTAATAAGTTCCAAAATTGTATTGTTCTCATACCAATTTCATGTGCAATAAGTACTAAAATTATATAGGACTCGTACTTATTTTATGTATACTTAGTACCGAAATTGCATAGGTTTCATACCAATTTTATTTGCATCTAGTACCAAAACTGTATAGGTTTCATACCAATTTCACGTGTAACTAGTACCTAAATTGTAAAGATTTCATATCAATTTCATAGGTAATTAGTACCAAAATTGTATAGGTTTCATTCCAATTTCATGTGTAATAAGTACCAAAATTTTATAGGTTTCATAACAATTTTATATATACTTAGTACCGAAGTTATATATGTTTCTTACCAATTTTATGTATAACTAGTACCAAAATTATATAGAATTCATATCAAGTTCACGTGTAATAAGTACCAAAATTTTATAAGTTTTATACCAATTTTATGTATACTTGGTACCGAAGTTGTATAAGTTTCATACCAATTTTATGTATACTTAGTACCAAAATTGTATAGATTTCATACCAACTTCACGTGTAATAAATACTAAAATATTATATGTTTCATACTAATTTAAAGTGTAACTAGTACCAAAATTGTATAGGTTTTATATCAACTTCATATGTAACTAATATCAATATTGTATAGGTTTTGTACCAACTTCGCGTGTCAAAAAGCAAGGGTGTTTTAGTATTTTTAGATGACTATAGAGTTAGAACTAATATAATTTATAGATTGAGAACTCACACCAAAATTTCTCTTTACACAGGTATTGATTCCATATTTATCTTTTATTACTGAGATTTGTTTTGAGTTTTTCCAATAATAAATTCAAAAATAAAAACAGTGGGTCTCCCCGTAGGACAAAGCAGACCATGGTGACACCACCAGCCACGCAATCTATAGCGCTTTCTTTCATTATAGCCTCTCACTACCTCTTCTATAAATACAACCCCCATACTTATCCACTTCACTATCCCCCAATTTCAATCATTTTGTCCTAAACACATCCAAAAGGAATAAAAAAACAGAAAAATACTTTAGAAATCAAGAATTCCCACTTCATAGAAGTGCACAAATTTTCCAAGAAACCACTTTTTCTTGAAAAATTCAGCTTAATTATTAATGGGTATGTTTACTGCTGCACCGCAGTTGTATTTAGATGATAAGTGGAAACTGTCGAAGAAGGAAAGTACGCTTTCAAGAAGCCATTCTTCTACTGTCATTAGGGTTTCTGCGAAGAGAAGGTGCTGTTTTACAAGGAAGTGTGCGTCTCTGGTGAAGGAACAAAGGGCAAGATTCTACATCATGCGCAGATGTGTGACTATGCTTATTTGTTGGCGTGAGTACAGCGATGATCAGTGAGTAATTCTCGAAAAAAATGGATTTTTAGAGAAATTTAATGTTTTTTTGTCGTCTTTTTGTTGTTTCCTGGCCTTTTTTGTGGTGTTCGCTCTCTTCCTGTCTAAGAGATTGTTTTAAAGATTTTTACAGCATCCGAGGAGGAAGAGAAGGATGTAATTTGTATTCTGAAAACGTAATGATATGTAAATACAAGATTTCCCATTAGCTTAATGAAATTTGTTTCTGGTGTTTGGATCCAATTTTCCAGCAGAGGAGGGGAAAAGGGGTTTCTTTTTTTCTAAGATTTCGTTGGATTAATGGTGAATTTCTTGGTGATTTGATTCGTTTATCACTTTCGGAAGAAACATTCTAGAGTTTTGGGGACTTGGGAATTTTGAATGAAACAAACAACTGATAATAAATCGTGTTATGATCAAGTTGAAATTGGTTATTTGGTATCTAGTTTTTAAAAAAATATTAAACAGTTTTTTGAATTTACGATTTTTTTAAAAAATTATTCACAAAATGACACTTAAACACATATAAAAAATAAATCTAAATCGCAATCGCAACCAAAACCAAAATTGAAAAGGTTATAACAAATGACATTTGTTTAAATAATGTCGTTAAAAAACACAATGTATAGACAGCGAAATTGTAAAATTTATTGCATCAAAAAAATTCAAATTAATTGCATTAAATTTACTACAATTTCTAGTCCAAAGTCATAAAACATCAAAAGATATGGACACTTCTATAATTGATGTAATTTAATCCATTCAACACTTTTTAATGTTGTTTTATTGTGATTATTTAAAAAAAAATAAATCAGTTGAATCGTTGAGTAGCTAGTGTGCTTAGCTGACCAAACTGGAGACTGTATTTAATTAATTTTGAAAATTCAAAGTGGCAATTTTTTAATAAATAGTGATAGGAGAATAAAATGTTAGGAATAAAGAGAACGTGGCGCAATCGATGCGATGGATGATGGATCTCAACGTGGTGGGAGGAGTCTCTTTGGATGCCTCGAGGGGCAGAGGTATCCATGTGAAGAATTCAGACTTACCATTTAAATTAAGTATTTGTCAATTTTTTAAAAATGATTTAGTACTTTTTATCCAAAAAATTTATTCGGAGTGAGAAATAATATAATTAATATTTCTATTTTTTTTTTTTTGGGTTTTAACATATCTATACATTATTATTTAAACAAAAATTGTATTATTAAAAAAATTATTATTGATGTTTTTTTTTTATGTTTCAAGAAAACTTCTATTTATATTATGTTAGTATGCAACTCTAAAGTCAATCGATTTATCTAACTACTTTTTATCCTTTTATGTATCTTGTTAAATTAGTTTACCTATCTATTAAGATTAAATGATTAGTTGTTATTTTGTGTCTTGTTAAAATACCACATGTTAATAATACATAGGACATCGAGTGAAATAGATTGTATATCTTATAAAGAACTAACATAACTTTTAAACTCTCAATATGAGATAATTCACAACACATCACTCACGTGTGACATTATATAAGTCAAATACAAAGACTGATAACACGGGTAACAGTGAGCATGCGAGCGGAGTAGCCAATCGCATGTGCGGAGTAGCCATGAGAAGTCTGCTCTGATATCATGTTACGAATACATGAGTTTCAACTCAAAATCAATTGACAATGAGTGAAGTAGCTCGTATATCTTATAAATAGCTAGCATTGCTTATAAACTTCCAAGTGAGACAATTGTCAACACCACCCATCTAATAATATGAAACCCAAATAATTTACACTAACATGTTGTGTTCAAGTTCGATTATCTGTTTATTCATAATTATTTAAATAGGCTATTTATGATAAATTTAATATAAAAAATTATTATCAGATCAATTTTTAATATTAGTCGAGCTCGATTCTAAGATGGTGAATCTACGGCTCGACTTGGGAAGATGCTCGAGTTACTGATCATTATAAATATATTCCGACTGTGTTCGTATTGAAGATCTGAAATTGACAAATTAAAATTCATTATTTATGATTCTAATTTATGTGAATCCGAGATTGCATTTGGTTGTAATGATTTCATTTTAATAATGGATTTGAAATTTGGATTCGAAATACTTCACAGAAATTTAAAATATCTTGATGTTGTTTAACAAATACCTTAAAATTGAATAATGTGGATTTGAAATACATGGATTTCAAAATTAACCAAATATTGAATATATTTGTATTAAAGATTTGAAATCTAAATCATTTCATCCAAATGGAGCCTGAAAATTTCTGCTCCAATATCTTCCAAGTATTTATGTTAATATATGTTTTTGGAATTTTTCATTTTTATTAGAAAAATTTGTGCGTAAAATATATATGGTGTGATCTGTTATTTTATGTGTACGGTAAAGTAATTGTTGCAAGAAATAAATATAATAAACCGTAATTTTTACGTGAAAAACCTCAAGCATAATTTTACACCATGAACTTTGATTTGTTACAGGACATTGACACAATATTGGAAAATAAAAAGGAAGACTTTAAGCAAAGCATATGAATAAATGATCGAACAAATAGTGTAACGTATTCATCTTCGGTATTTTCTCTTGCCTAGAAAGTCCAACTCGTGGCAATGGAACCACTAGCTTGTATTTATAGTATTCAGCATGGTAGTTAACACGCGTTAAATTTGGAACATGATCTCCTCCGATCGTGGTGTTATTGGCTCAAGACGTGTCTGAGAAATCCGCGCTCCATCATCGCACGTTCGTCTCGCCGGTTGATTTGTTAGTTATGCCCGGGTCTTTCGCTATACTTTGACCAGTATGCCGAACATGTATTGACATTCTTCCAGTAACCTGTGTTCGGGACTCTCAGCTCGGGATATTTCTTGCTTGGCGCTTACATAAAATTTTACCCGAAGAAACTGATTCATCCTATGATATTAGTACACATTCTTTGCATTAGACATAACTGTATTAAGTACATCAATGGATATGTGATTAATATTGAAACTTTGAATTAGAATAAATTTTAAAATTAGTCCCATAGGATACGAGTTTAAACAATAAGTCACAAACGTTTATAACTGATCAATATTGATCACATAGGATATGATTTTAATTAATAATAGTATCAAACGTTTATGACTAATCAAAATTGATCTAATATGATATATATTTAATCAAAAATGGTTTCAAAGCCTATTTAATTATGAGACCAATTTTGATAAAACATAATTTTCGTGGGGCCAATTTTGGCTAGTCCTAAACGTTTGAGACTACTATTAATTAAAATCATATCATATATGATCAATTTTGATTAGTCTTAAATTTTTAGGACTATTATTGATCAAACTACGTGATTAATTTTGAAATTTAGCGGTTGAATTAGATATTGAATGTGTGTATTTCATAAATTAATACGGTGAATATACGGCAGCACTGGTTTTATGATTGTACTTTGAAGATGGGCAGATGAATAAATGAGATTGCTTCAGTTTTGACTGATCACTGGACCACTTTGACTCCGCCTGATTAGATAAAGCTAGCAGAAATTTTGGCTGAATTAATTTTGAGGAATATTTTTAATTTAATTTTTTTATAAGTAGATAGACGGTGGTTATATATTATTATTCAGATTAGAGGTCGAATTCACTATAATTTTCCCTTTCGTATTGAGAGATTTTCTATTTTAATTAATTATAATATTCTTATAATTTATAAACTTTATTTGTTTACAAGCATTTCATCATTTTTTTTGGGTATTATCAATTTTTTTTATATATTTTACTATATATGTTATATTTCTAATTATATATTTACTAATATACATTTTACAATATTAATTGTTAAATGTTCCCTCATTTATTTTTGTTTAATTCAAAAAGCAACATAAATAAAAAATAAAATAAAATGTTAAATATATTGTCCTTTTCAATCAGTTCATTGAGTCTTCCAAACGTATACTTATATGTGTTTCTGGTTAAAAAAATTTTGACTTCCAAAGAGGCTCCAATGAGTACTCCTAACCTATATCACATAAGTTTGATGTACGAGCGGATATGGATGTGGATATGTGAATATCCAAACTGAGTGTGCATTTGTCACCATTCGCTTTATCTTCCTCGAAGATAACATCCCTGCTGATAATAAGTTTGTAGGCAGTGGTCTCACAAACGATACCCCTTGACACCATCAGCATAGTCCAATAAAATACACTTTCTGGATTTAGAATCCAACTTTGATCTTTCTTGCTAGTTGTATAGAACGTACACTGGACATTTCAAATGTATGTAACCAAGAATAAATCATGGCTTGCCTGTCCACACCTCCATTGGAGTTTTCAGATCAACTGATGGAGAGCGATTGATAATATAACTAGCGGTTTTGACTGCTTCTGTCCAAAATGATTTGGCTTGACCAGCATTCTTCAGCATGGCTCTTGTTCTGTCTAACAATGTTCTGTTCGTCCACTCTGCCATTCCATTTTGCTGAGGTGTGTAAGCCGTCGTGAATTGTCTTTTGATGCCCTCTTGTTGACAATATGCATCAAATTCATCACTGATATATTCTCCTCCATTGTTAGTCCTCAAACACTTGATCTTATTTTCAGAGTCAAGTTAGCGCTTTGAACACCTTGAAGACTGGAAAAAGTCTGATTTGTTCTTGATAGGATACACCCAACATCTTCTAGAATAATCATCAATAAATGAGACAAAGTATCTCGCACCTCATAGGGATACAACCGGTGATTGCCAAACATCATAATGAATCAGCTCCAGAATACCGCTGATTTTGGCGGTAGATGTACCAAACTTTAATATATATTGTTTACTGGTAACACAATGTTCACAAAATGGTAGAGACATTTTTGTAAGCCCCGGCAGCAGCTTCCGTTCTGAGATAATTTGGAACCCTCGTTATGACATGTGTCCAAGCTTCCTATGCCATAACACTGTTAATTCTACTCCTAAACTCGTCAATACAACAGCTAGTTCTGCCGCTTTGTGTGTTTTTCCCAAAATTACATACATATTCTTGGCAGCCTTTTCCGCCTTCATTACCACAAGCGCGTCTTTCACGATCTTCATGATCTCATTATCGGCAAAGCCTCTGCATGCTTCGAACTTGCCAACCTATCTTCCTTGTTCTTGAGCCTACTTTCTTTTTCAAGAACCACGGCTGGAACATTATTGAAAACTAACATATTATTTGTGATATTATTGGTCAGATTGATGATGAATTGATCGTATAAATCTGGTAGACTTTGAAGTAAAAGCTACACACGTTCAACTTCCTCTATTTTATGCTCCAATGAAGTGAGCTGGGCAAATAGAGTATTCAGTGTGTTGATATGGTCGGTCACTGATGAGGATTCCGACATTGAAGAGTATAAAGCATTTTCTTTAAGAAAATCTTGTTGTGTAGTGACTTGGCCTCTTACAAGTTTACTATACTCCATCTGCTAAAGCCAGATGCAGATTGGCAATAGCATTACCATTCATCTCATTCCACTTCTCATCGTTCATGCCCTATGTGAGCCTATATCCAATAGCTGCCAAGCAGCGATCTTTTCGTAAAACTGCTTGCATCTTCATTTTTCACAGCATGAAACTACTTCCATTGAATTTTTCTATCTCAAACCGTGCCGTCATTCTGACAACAATAAAATTGCCTCAGTAAAACAATAGCTCAAAAAATCTTTATGGTGTGGAAGATCAGTCAGGCTGCAACCACATAGTATGCTTATAATTTTTAAGATTTTTACAACGATGCTCTGATACCTCTTGTTGGCCCTATGTGGCAACATGAGATATAAAATACTGAAAATGAAGAATAAAATGGAAACCTCAATTTAGGTGAAAAATCCCTAAAAATTATTATAGTTAAAATAACGGACAAGATGAAAAAATTTCACTACAATATTTTGTGGGTTACAACCTCTCTCTGTCTTTCAAAGAGAACAATACTCTCAATATAGGAGAAAACTACCTCATAAATATTATAGAAACTACCTCATATATATATATATATATATATATATATATATATGATAACACTCTGAAATTAGATGATAGAAATCAAACCAGATAGCTCATTTATAGGGATGAAACGTGATTGATACACATTTTTATAAATGCACTTTCCCGACAAGTGCCAACCTCCACCTATATGCTTCAATTCAATTCACACGTTTTTTGACAACTTGCTTATGACACATATATTTATATATGACTTCGAATCATGCATTTTTCGATCGTCTCTCTATTTTCTTAAAAAGATCAAAATTTGTGAACTTCACTCGATAAAATTATAGAGTGGAAGGCTAATACATGCAAACACATTCTCAAGATATTTTATAATTCAATCAGTATAATCAATATCAATAACTGACTTATATAATGTATACCTTTTATGTCAAACCATAATGACTGAAATCAACAATTGTATACGTATAGGCTATTTTGTCCAATCATTCTCCACTCTATGCAGTATGCATCCTTCATTAAAAATTTCTACGGTGGTAGTTCCTTGTCAACGTCAATATATGTCGTGCATAATTAAATATATATTCTGTGTTAATTACTTTTTATATGAATTAAATTTCACATGTTTTTTGTAGATTAACTTGAATTCGTGTATATTTTGGGCTAATTGGTTTGCGAGGATCTGGATTGATTTTAATGGTTCTTGTATTTTTATGGTCAAGGTCTTATACCGATGTTGTGATTCACGATCCAATTTCACCTTATCATCCCCATATTTCTTACTGTGTTTTACTTTGAAATCGTGTATATCTCATATTACTTTAAAATGAGAAATTAGAAGTTAGATTGTTTTTTGGCCTGAAACATGTACATATTTCAGATAGGCAGGATTAAGAACTAAATATGACACACGATTAAGCTAAAATACATCTGGAAAAAGGTAAAAGAATGTATTTTGTCGATACAATTTTTGTCTCTCAAGTTTATTTAATTACGGATGTGCTTTTTCTTGTAATCGCTTTATCGATTTGATAATATCTTTTACCCATAAAAAAGAAAAAAACTTTAATTCTCATAGGAGTTTGTAATTAAGTTTCGCAAGCATAAGTAATTGTCCATTTTTTCTTCACACTGTATATCTAGTCTCTTTTGTTGACATCCCATTTGCTTTATGGTAAGAGAACATTTCGGGGAAATTCGATGCTTGATACCCTAGCTCCATTATCAACCGTCCCAAATTATTTGGGATCGTTAGATCTCGTCTTCACACAATGTCCTAAGGCTAGGTGTAATTTCTTGTTAGCAGTTTTTGCTGAACTTAGGAGGTCATGCCGTCAGTGTTCTGAATTTCCTTTAGTAGTATGTAAAAGAGTATGTTAAGGGTTGATGCCGTCGGTGTTCTGAATTTCCTTCCCTCGACTCTTATAGCTTATGTAGGCTGAGCTCTATGTCACTCCCACATATTTCACCATGATCAATTTTATTATTCCAAGCATGTTTTGAAAGTTGAAAGTAATACAAAAAGCCCGATGATAAGCAATGACTTCGGTGGAAAAACCCATCATTACTGTTTCAGGATTTTTGGTGAGAATTGGGTTATCTCAAATTAAAGTAACTTTTGACAAATTGTATCATAGGATAATCTGATACCACAAAAGACAGATTCAATTATCCGAAACAAACAATTTCAAGACATTGTTTCGGTATTCTCTTCAAAATTTTACGTTCTCTCAGAAATTTTGTGAAAAACATATATATTTTTCAAGTTTATAAGCCTCATATCCCATGAACTTTCTAGGAGAATTACATAAGGATTCATAACGAGGTCAATGTTTGCTCAATGGTCACATCAAATGGCCAAGATTTGCGAGCCATAATATACGAATGCAATAAATTGAAGGATATTGCAAATTAAATGAAGGGTGTGACATTCTTTACAATTTGTTCACATGGGTTATGTCTAAAAGGACCCAAGTTCACATGCTGGGGTACTGTCTCCAGGGGTCCTTTAAGCCGCGAAACATAAGGATAAAAAAATCAAAATATATGTAAATAAAAAATAAATTGTTGGGTACAACAATTGCCCTTGCTGTGTGATCGATCGAAACACGATGCTTGTGCTGCTGTATGTTTAAAAGATTAAAATAAAACCGTTACCATCAGCTATAACTTTTGGTAAAACGGCAAACGCTTGATCCTATAATTGGTATTAGAGTCAATGTCACTTGTTCGATTCCCATGAGTTGTAACGAGTGCAATTATTGGGAGGGGGATTGTTGTGGTACAACAATTGTCCTTGCTGTGTGATCAATCGATACATAGTGCATGTGTTGCTTTACGGTTTAAAAGATTTGAGTTTCACCGTTACAATTAGCTATAACTTTTGGTAAAACGGCAAGCGCTTGATCCTACATAACATTAGTTTTGCTTTGGAAATGGTATCCAATTTTGTCTTGTACCACTTATCATATTTTAAGTTTTTGATAAAATGATTATAAGTGTAACATGAAATAGTGTGCTTACAGGAAATTATTATTATTATATAATCTACACTATTCATTGGGGAGAGGATGCCTGAGACCTCCCGTTTAACGAAACAAACGACACCACTTGAGCTAGAAACCCTGACGAGTTGAAAATGATTTTGACATGATAGAAGATAAGTTAGAACAATAGCACGATACATATCAATAAGATAGCATGACAAGTAGTACTCATGGTAACAACTGTTGGTACAAATGGTTATGAGTTCTACAAATTTGACATATCATAGAAACACACATATATTTAGGTTCGTGTTACTATATTTAAGAAATCATAGGAAATAAATGGTATTATATTCATTGATTCCATTCGGCAGCGGAGTATACAATGACTTTGTGATCAATCATTTACGATGTTTTTGGTGAATGTTATAGCCCATATTTTAGTCGCTAGAGCAGTATAACACGGGTCTATTCATATTATTTTGGATTATTGTCCATTATTTTTCAGTTTTAGCAAATTTAGTTTAAAGTATATACCATGTTTAGTTAAAATAATTATTATTATATTTTATGTAACGATTAGGTTTAAGACAACTAAATATGATAAATATTTTTAAATAGTTATGGAGCTACGAGCTTAAAAGGATGAACTTGCTGGTATCTTATAACTAATATGTTTGAGAATCGTTTGATACACTTGATGAAGTTGTGATGAATTATAGTTTCTAATCATATATTTCTCATTTATTATCTCATATTCATCATAACAAACGGTGGCTGGATTGTTAAAATTCACCGCAAGCTGAGAAGATCGGTTTGAGCAAGGATCTATACGATGTTATTCATCCGATTGACGCACTCAAACTAACAATTATATGAGTGTTCACATTTCATAAATTTTAATAGCATTTTTCTTATTCAACACTGTTTAAATAACATAATTTAATTATATATTTGTGATTGCAAATTAATTAAAAATAACTACTCTAAAAACAAACATTAATTTGTTTTAAGAATGAATTTAAAAAATTGAAAAGCTAATTGATGTCGTACCACGCGCTATCGTCTCGCGTGTGATATCTTCCCTGCGCTTCCGTGAAGATTACAAAACCCAGCAACTGAGTCACAGTAACGCTTTATGGCCGGCGATTTGTTTCTCAACTATACCTCCGCGCGGCGATTTACCGAGTTTACCCTTCACCCTTCCTCGAATTCCTGTCCTGCCCTCTACCCACCTCCACTTTCCTCTCAGGTGTGCATGCCTCTTCGCTGCTTAACTGATTTAAGTTTTAAACTCTATTTTCACACTATTATTTGATAAATTTGCTTTAGTTAGGATTGATTTCACTTTGTTATGGTTGTGGATTGTGTTGAAATTTTGAACGTGGAGGAGGAAGGGTAAGAATTGATGGGTTGCGATTGGTCGTTCTTCGGTGCAGTGATGTGATATATATATATTTGATAAGCTTGTAGTTTTTTGTCATCGGATATTATTGGAAAAAAAGTTTTTTTTTTTTTGCCTTGCAATGATATGGTGATCTTTTGCTCCATTTTCTTAACCCTAATGATATATAAAAGAGAGCGGCAACGGTTTTTCTTTAGTCCCAAAAGAATGTGGGATGAGTCTTTCTCTTTAGTTCTTCAATTTAAGAAATTTTTTGAGCAAAAATGGTTCTTTTTCTAGCGGGTGGGTTTAAAAAGTGGATGGAATTGCATGTGCTTCTCATTTGATCTATTCGAGCTATAAAGGTATTGGACCTTGAATTGACAAGCCCACGTTGTTTGTTAATTCAATCACCAATCAGAACCTTGGCTCGGATGTTTTGAATGAGGTTCAAGTGTTGAGTTATCAAAATTATTAATAAATTTTGGAAACAATGCGAGAATTTTATTTTATTTTTGTTTTGCGGGAGAGCTTTTGATCTGGATTGGAGATCATGATTAGAATCCCTTTCCCTTTGATCACGTGATGTGCACATGACAGTTCGGTCCATTTTTTATGGCTCTAAGAGACCAAATTTGATTTAATAAATTTCTTATTGGACTACCATTGCAAGGTGCCAAAGCGCCTCATAATGCCGACCACCTATCCTTTTAGCCTAAAAGAGATGTCTTTGTTGGAAAAACCATGACTCGAACGATGCCATTGGAGTGTTTGAATAGATATAATATAGCTATCAACCGTTTTCTTATGTTTTTGTTTAAAATTGCTACTTATGGTTGAACGGAAGCTTTTTAACAAGTCCCATTCTTCGAAGTGGTAAGTGGTGCAAATATTGTAATTTGTCGTTCAAGATAACAAAGAGTTTTCTTTGTTTACAACCAGATGTGAAAAGATTTTTAGGTTATTGTAGCAACGGTTTTTGAATTTTCTTTCAATGTGCTGAGTTGACATTGTCATAAGCTGGAATGTCTGGTAAAATAAATAGATTTTCTTTGTTTCTTTCATTTTTCCGTGTGTTTTATCTCACTATATCATATTTTTAGTCAAACAATTTGAACTAATGGAAATTGAACGATTGCCAAATTTGAAAAGATCTAACTAGCCAAAAAATCGATTCTAAGAATAGTGGTGGGCATAGTTATTACAGGTGCATGGGTGCAATGATGCATAGATATAGAGCAAGATGCATGTTTTATTGAAATGAAGTATAAGAATGCACTATATACTATAATCCATTGATATGAATGAAATTAATATAAAACAAACAATATAAAAATCAGTATGATTATATAAAACAAACACCAGTATCTTCTGGAGACTATTGAACAATATAAAACAAACATCGTTAAATATGAATTGCCATCATATCGGTTTAACCTTGAATTCACAATTACTGCATCTAAGTTGTGTTTAAATGCGACTCGAGCCTTTCGGACACTCGAGGCACTTTTATCACTAGCAAGCTATGCCTAGGTGAATGGATTATGCTTCACTGTGCCTTGTGCCTAGGGACACACTTATTATTAACTATAGAAACCCGAACATGTAATATGTAATTATTTATCTTCGATTGTGCCATGCCCTCTATTTGAAGTATTTTAATGTTAAACGATTTATCTTAATCCATTTTGTTCTTGGGCTTAAAAAGTTTATGGTTTGATGTACTATGATTGTGCATTTTGCATGTGTAATGTATGTATGTTACGACCTCTTTACCTTCAGGCAGTCAACAAATAACAATCATGAGTGGTTCTGTTGATTTGACTGGAGATGGAGGTGTCCTGAAGACAATAGTACGCCGAGCAAAACCTGATTCCATTGCTCCTTCAGAGACCCTTCCTCTTCTTGATGGTATGTAAACACAGATCCCTGCACTTAGAGTTCCTCGCTCTGTGGATTTTTCTTTACATCTTCACCATTTTTACTCGGGTTCTACATCATCTGATTGTTATTATGAAATTGGTTTGCTTAGAATTTTCTGATGAATGGAAACACATTTTTATTAGTCACGGTGTTTTTTCCTCTTCTGAGGAATGAAGATTTGCTATCCCATAATTAAGTTTCGAACTTTAACCATGTCTCTTCGTTGACAATGCAAACATGTGATAGATGATTTCAGGACATGGACATTTGGTACAAGTGAACAGAATTGTGTTTCTCAAAACCGTTGGGATGAATTTTTTTAAATAAATAATATTTTCATGAACTGAATTTTCCATGTCTATTTTGTGATGGTTAATTTCTGTTCGTCTTGCTTAGAGGCTTAAATTTTCAGTATCTTGATTCTTGTGGACAGTTCATTATGAAGGCATTCTTGCCGAAACTGGTGACATTTTTGATACTACGCATGAGGATAACACTATATTCACCTTTGAATTGGGCAAAGGGTCTGTGATTAAAGCATGGGATATTGCACTGAGAACCATGAAGGTGAATGTAACTGTATTCATGAAGATATTATTGCACATTATTCTTCCTTAAGGTTTTGTTCCTTCACTATTTCTGGCAGGTTGGTGAGGTTGCAAAGATCACCTGTAAACCAGAATATGCCTATGGCAGTGCTGGTTCTCCACCTGATGTCCCCCCAGAGTACCTATTTTTCTTCTTTAACTTTGAATAAGTTAGCACGAACAGAAGCTATTAAGATAATATTTCATATCCAGTAGCTTTTTGGTTGTCAGAAAATGTGCTGGAAAGTGCGAGGAGGCAATTTTCCTGCCCTTTCCATGTATATTGCATCGAGTTAAATTGTTGGATCCGGCATATTCTATTTTTCCTGTAGAGACCAATTTTTCCATGGTATAAACTTTATCCCCATTGTTAAGCTGGGAGATTTTCAAAACCCTTTTCCTCCTATTTTCTGCAATTTTCCAACGAAACTCTTTATTATTTTTCTGTGAAATCTAGTGATGTCAAAAAAAAAGTTTATTTCAGGTGTTTCTTGGTTGAATGGTGTGTGGGATAAATGATTAGTTTGCAGGAAACAAAAGGTTGTCAAATTTTTCCATTGTGATATGGCCAAATAATATTTCTTGGGAGATTTATTAGAGAAAAAAATGGGGCATGTTCGGTTGCGGAGCAATAACTGCCCATGTTAGGAAAGCGATCGAAATGTTGCGGTTAGGCTACTGTACGATTTATAATATTTGAGTTTTTCCATTATCACCATCTATCACTTTTGATACAATGTCAAACGCTCGATTCTAGCCAATGTCAGCGTTCGATTCCCATGGATTGCAAAAATTACAATTATTGGGAAGGGGATCGTCGGGGAGTAATAATTGCCCATGCTCAGAGAGCTATCGAAATGACAGCTTTACGGTTTGAAATATTTGAGTTGCACCATTATAACCAGTTATAACTTTTGGTACAACAACAGACGATCGTTCTAGTTCTCATTTTCCATCAATATTTTGCCAGTATGGTCGTTGAAAGTTTATGCTAGTTTGATGACGCTCATGCACTAATATACACGTAAGGCTTTGCACGATTATAGCTGACCAATTTTTTATATTTTGATTGAAAATTCAACCAGCTATAATATTCACACACAGATTATGACTTTGATAACTAGCAAACATTAGCTATCCATGATTCTTAAGCCCTTTGCAAAGAACTTTGAATGGTGGCATCCTCCAGTTCCTCGATATTTAAAAGCCAATAAGGACATCATTGTAGGAAAATTGAGCCACTTTCCTTTGCCATCCACTTATGTTTGATATTATTATAACCAACAGTTTTGTGATACAAGATAATCGGCAGCAAATTCCTTATTTTTGCTCTTCTGTTTTTTCTCTTTATATTGTAGTTGATTTTGAGACTCGAATATTATGCCTTTATTTATCATTTAGGATAACTAACTTTTCCCTTACAATCAAGATATTCCCTCACAATAATGCTTCAGAAATGTGTCTTTTAATATATGCATGTCATCTTTGAATTATGTGATGCAGTTCAACACTCATTTTCGAGGTGGAGTTGGTGGCTTGCCGTCCTCGTAAGGGTTCTAGTCTAGGCAGTGTTTCGGATGAAAGGGCCAGACTGGAGTAAGTATCATCCGTTATATTTTCTTTTGAAGCAGTCTGCATCGATTTAATTTCAGTGAAACTGACTTCCATGCTATTTTGAGGTTTGGATTAATAATAGAAACATCATATGAGTTTTTGGATAATTACAATGAAACTGCAATCATGTGTTCCTCCACTGGGGCGTGCATGAACTGGCTTACACAACTCACTCGGAAAGCTATGTCTGGTCTAGTGTGAGAAAGATAGATTAGTTTCCCCACTAGATGTTGATATCTTCATTTATCAACGGGATTGCTGCTCATAGTTTCTTCTAACTTCACATTAGAATCCATCGGAGTATCAACTTGTTTGCACCCAAGCATCCCTGCCTCCTTTAGAAGGTCTATTACATACTTTCGTTGGGAGACAGAAATTCCAGATTTGTTCCTCACCACTTCCATGCAAAGGAAATACCTCAATTTTCCCAAATCCTTCATTTCAAATTCAGCTGCAAGCCTCCCTTTCAACCTTTTTTATTTCTTCTTGATCATCACCTGTGAGTATGATATCATCCACTATGGACAATTAATAGGTTTTTTTTTTCCATTCTTATGTCTATAAAACAAAGCATGATCAGTATTGGCTTGATGATAGTCAAGTTTCATGACTGCTTTAGTAAATCTGTCAAACCAAGCCCGCGGAGATTGTTTTAGCCCGTATAATGATTTCTTCAATTTGCAGACCTTATCCCTTTTTCTCTCCTCATCAAACCCTGGTGGTAATGTCATGTATATTTCCTCTTCGAGATCTCCATTCAAAAAAACGTTTTTCACATCCAATTGATTTAGAGGCCAATCAAGATTTGCTGATATTGATAATAGTACCCTTACTGTATTAATCTTGGCAACCGGAGCAAATGTTTCTTGGTAATCAATGTACCCTTTTGCTACTAACCTTGCTTTGTATCGATCAATTTGTCCATCAGCCGTAATCTTAATAGTGAAGAGCCATTTCCAACCCACTTGAGTTTTTTCCTTCTGTTTTTGGACAATGTCCCGCGTGCCATTCATTTCAAGAGCTCTCATCTCTTCTAGGATAGCCTTCTTCCAGTTTGGGTCACTCCAAACCTCTTGTATTGTAGTAGGGATCTTAGTATTTGAGAGATTATACACCAAGGCTTGGATAGAAGATGATAAGTGTCCATAAGACACAAATTTGGCCAGTGAATGCTCTGTGCATGACCGAGTCCCTTTTCTCAATGCTATAGGGATGTCAAGATATTCAAGGTTAGATATATGAGATAAATCAGTATCAAGTTCTATAGGTACCTCATTCGACACGGAATTTGAGTCAGACGATTGACTGTAAAGGCCAATGGATGGTGTTGGTTCTACTACCTTTTTGGAGGGATCTTTGCGTGAATAATGTAATGGGAACGGTTATAACAATTCTCCCCTTGCTGTGAACTTTTCGAGAGGAGGATGCGGAGGATCCGTGAGGTAAGGTTGTGAAGGCTATAACAATTCTCCCCTCAGATGATCACACGGACGTGGCAGAGTTGAGGCTGGGCAAGGTGGGGGAAAAAGCTCCCCTCAGGATGTACCATCATATCTGGTTTTGGAAAGAAAGGATCTGATTCAAAGAAAGTGACATCTCGAGAGATAAAGTATTTGCACAGAGAGGGCGAGTAACATCGATACCTTTTTTGGGTGGATGAATAACCCAAAAATATGCATTTGTGTGAAAGATGATCTAATTTACTACTATTTTGATCATGGATATGGACAAATGCAGTGCAACCAAACACCCACCCGAAGGTCTAGTGTCGAGAAAGACCGATATTCTGGGAACACAAGATGTAAACAATCAAGAGGTGACTTAAATTTCAGAACTCGAGAAGGCATCCTATTTATCAAATAGCATGCAGTGAGGAGTGCATCCCCCAAAAAATGCTTGGGAACATGCGAGGTGAACATAAGAGAGCGTGCAACTTCAAGTAGATGTCTGTTTTTACGTTCGGAAATACTGTTTTGTTGTGGTTTGTTAACGCAAGAACTTTGATGAATGAGGTCATTGGCAGTCAAAAGATCATGTAAGATGCCATTATCCGTACATAAAATTTTAATTGATGTGTTAAATTGCGTTTTAATCATCGAATAAAAGCTTTGAAATACAATTACAGCCTCTGATTTCTCTTTTAAAAGGTACACCCAACAAACACGAGTATGATCGTCCGTAAAAGTAATGTACCACCACTTATGAGAAGTAGTAAACACACCGGAGGGGCCCCAAATATCACTATGCATTAAATTATAAGGCGCGGAAGATTGATAAAAAGACGGTGGCAAAAAAACCTTTGTATGTTTTGATAATTGGCAAATCTCACATTGAAAAAAATCATTTGGCCTAAACATAGAAGGAAACCAACGTTTCAAAATAAGCAAAATTCGGACGGTCTAATCTATAATGGAGAAGCATAATTTGTTGCATGCGAGAAATAGAAGTAGGGGTTGTTGGAGTATGGACAACATGGCTCACAAAAGAATCCTCCTGAAGCTAGTAGTGACCCGAAATCGCCTTAGCACTGCCAATCTTCCTCCTCGAATTCCGGTCCTGAAAAACACAAGAAGATGGTGTGAAGTAGGCATAACAATCCAAATCCTTGGTCAACTTGTGGACAAACAACAAATTGCAAGCTAAAGTGGGCACATATAACACATCAAGGATGATCAAATTAGGAGTGTGGGAAATATTGCCACGACCAACAACTGGCATAATAACCATTGGCAATTTTTACTCGATGATTAGCCAACACTGGTTAAAAGGTAGTAAACATAATCTTAGTTGAAGACATGTGATTTGAAGCTTCAGAATCAATGATCCGATGCTTACCTGGCTGATGGAGAACACTAAGGGCAACATTCACTGTACCCGTGGCAGCACCTATGGAGGAATTCTGACTACTGGCCGAAAGCAACTTTAAAAGCTGATCAAGTTGGGCTTTCGATATGGAAGTATCGGATGAGGGAGGCTGTTCTGAAGCAAGAGCAACCTGCGGAGCCTTCCTGTCCTTTGACTTAAACCTGTTTGGAACCCAATCGACCGGCTTACCATGAGTTTTCCAGCATGTATTGACAGTATGCCAAGGCCGCTTACAACGGTCACACCATGGTTTCCCATCCTTGGTGCGTGGAATAGAGGAATCAGTCTGTGTGTGAGTAATAAGGGCAGATGATTAGGGATTCTGTAAAGTAGGGGGAAGCATCACACGTCGCCGATTCTCCTCCCTGCGGATAATTGCAAACACCTCATCAATTGTAGGCAGCGGCGTTAACCCCAAAATACGCCCACGAGCCTCATCCAAATCTCTACTCAGGCCCGCCAAGAAATCATACACGCGATCTTAGCGATCAGATTCCGATAAATTACAGCGACAGCGGGGTCTTTCCAGTCGCAAACCATAAACATAGGAATGGCAACGGGTCGGGTATGTGACGGGTTTGACCAATCTCAGGACCCACCCCGCTACACATAAAATCCCGCCCCGCCCCGCCCCGCTTAGACCCGCGAACCCGGCGGGTTTACCTGCCCCGCCCCGGTTCCAGTTTTTTTTATTTTTATTTTTTTAAAAAAAAAATTAGCTATAAATCAATTTTGAAACACAAAAGTTGAGTTTTGTGATTAAATTTCATATTTTCTCTAGTAAATATTTATAATAAGCATTGTAAAACTATCTTTAAACTACTAAATATTTATTAATTTATTCTTGTTTCCTTCAAAATGTCCAACTTCTTTAACATTAACACATGAATTTTGATATAAAAGTAAATAATGACACTTTATTGTTCTATTAAAGAAGTAAAATATATAATCAATATCAAATTTTTTTTTTAAAAAAAATTAAAAATGTATTGTGGGGCGGGTCCGGGGCGGGTTCGGCCAATCCCAGGACCCGCTCCTCCCCGCTTCCAAACCCGCTTGAAGCGGGTCCAGACCCGCCCCGGCGGGGCGGGTTCCGGGTCTGGACCCGTCCCACTGCCATCCCTACATAAACAAATCAAGTTCCTGCCAAATCCGCTTGAGGGAACCAAAATAGTCAGTCACTGTGTTGTCTCCTTGCTTTAAGTTGCGGATTGGTTTCGCAACTCAAATACTTGTGAGGAATCAGCAAGGTCAGAGTATGCCAGGGAGACAACATCCTTTATTTCTTTGGCCGTTGAGTGAAAGAGATATGTGGAACTTATGCTATCATCCATGGAATGAGAAGTCAAGCCATCACCATGGAATTGTGTACATCACAAGGAGGAAACAACAGATCAGTGGTTGCGGTTGAGGAATAGACCCATCAAGGAAGCCGTATTTTCCTTTCCCGCGAATTACCAACTTGATGGACCTCGACCATTGAATAAAGTTTCTTCCCGTCAATTTGTGGTTGGTAATTTGCAAGGAAGAGATGTCAACATCGTCTGGAGTTTGAGGATTAGGAGGTGTGGCTATATTGTTTTTGGATTCTGAAGAAGCCATGTGTGAGAAAAATCAGAAACAAAAAAATCATGTCGCTACTTTTTTTGGCGCAACCCGTCGCGAATGATGGCTGGAAAAATACAGCAATTTGGGCAAAATCCCGTGCGTTGAATAAAATCCTCAAAAAACGTCGCACACTTGCTGCTATAATTTTGGAAGAATAAGGAGCGCACAGAGTTTTCAGAGAGAAAAAACGAAGCGCAGACAGGTCAGATTGTGCGGGGCAACGAGATAACCTCAATATATAGAGGTATAGAGTTTTTCTATTTTAAAATACAATAATAGATAGACTTAATCTACAATTTTAAATATAAGATAAGTCCATCTATAATTTAAGATCTACGAATCTCTTAGTATCCTTATCACTACGATGGATTTTAGAACCTCAAGTGGGGAGATGCTATGTGATTTATATATTTGTTCAGGGAGCTGAAGAAGCAGAGGGAATTGGCAGCTGCAGTTAAAGAAGAAGAAAAGAAGAAAAGAGAAGAAGCAAAGGCAGCTGCTGCTGCCAGGATTCAAGCCAAACTTGAAGCTAAGAAAGGAAAGGGAAAGGGCAAAGCTACATAAGCTCATCTGCCTGATTTCTTATAAAATTATTATTACATGAACCTATCCTATGAGAGCTTCATTAAACTGCTGTAATCTGAGATATCATGTAAGCAGAGATTAATGATGAACTGATTGAATCTAAATATTAAATTGGTACTCTCTAAGCACGCACCTTTGATTTGACTTTTCTCCAAAATAAACATTTTAGGCTTTATGTTACTCTATGTTTTCAAGACATGTTTAGACTTGATCATTATAAAAAGAAAGTCTGGGAAAAAAACGAGGAAATGTTGGTTTATGTATGCGTCGTAACTGAGCACTATAATAAACCCCGATCATCATATTTTTTAAATTTTATATCTGGACTGATATCAAACTATGTTAGTATTATGAAATTATACTTGCACGAGAAGGAACACTTGCCCAAATGTTCATGGATGTATGCGAAATTCCCTTTTAATGATATAATCAATTGAACCACTCATCAGATGGGTGGTTGGTGTGTAGACAAATTAAATGTTGGACAAACTCTGTATTATGGTTTTCTATTGGATCGAGTCTAATACTGCATGTAGTCCCATTCGATATATCTCCGAGGTAAGTCAGACAGTTGTATCCAAGACAGGAAATATCAAAATCAATGCACTTAATGTATCGGGATTGAAAGATTTGAAGTCATGGATTTCAAATCATTGATTTTAAATCCATTTAATTATTTGGATGAATTTTATTGAGTGTATTTCAAATCCACATATTTACTAATTTATGTAAATGTAAAGGTAGTTGTGATGGATTTGAAATGCACCTAAGACATGTGTAATTTCAAATCAAAGTTTCAAATACATTCTCAAATCAAATCATTTCATTCAATGCATCCATCCAAACACAACCTTTTATTCTATTAAATCCAAGTTTGGAGTTTGAACAAGTTTGTACATTTATACCTCTATGTATACAAGTTAGCACATAATGATACATCCCCAAAACTGCAAAGCTAGACCATACATGAAGCATCGCCTTCTCCCTGTCCAGTCTCAGACCATTGTGATCCAGCACTAAATTTGCAAACGGGGCATGTCCCTTGTTGCCGTAGCCATGGATCAATGCAATTTACATGAAACTGTAAAAGAATGCATGAATAAATCGATGAATGCCCTTCAAAGAAACATAGTAAACAAGTACGATCTCCAAACAAGGCAGGGAGGCTGTACATCACAACAATGATTAACACTGAATCATGTGAAACTCATATGGGATGTATATGGTCCAACAGTAATTAAAAGAATGATGTATACATCTGTATTTTATATAACGGGGAAATAACACTGCACAAAAAAAAAATCAATGAACGAAAAACATCGAAACGGTTGTGCCACAAACAAACCCGGTGCAAGCATGGCAAGCTACGAATGAGCTCCCCAACATCAGTTTGCTCCAAGCAAACGCTACATGTCAAATCATCATCCGATGTCTTTATTGGCCCTTGTACATTTGAAAGATCTTGATTCTTCTGCATTTAAATTTTTTTTTTTAAAAAAGTAGGGAGCTTTTTAATGATGAATCAACAATGATCTGCCACGCAAACTATAAAGGCAACACCAAAAATAACGGGATATATGAAAAGACTTCCATTTTTGTAAATTCCATGGCCTGGAATAAGGAGAAAATGCAATAGCAACAGATGACAAATAAAATCAAAACATACCCTATGCATAAAAAGCATTGAGTAAAACTTTTCCTTTTGCTTTGGGAATCACAAAAAGAGCAACAGGGAAAAGTTTTTTACATTAGTAGTAAAAAGAAAAACAAAGATATCCAAAACTCACAATATCTTTGAGTTTGTTCTTTAAACAATGTTTTATTATCTCATTTTCTTTTTCTTTCTAAAAACTCATTTTGGCATCATTGAGATAATTAATATTTTTAATTTAAGTTTTCATTTATCTCCAAAAATACCCAATTATCATAATATATATAGCTTAAAATCTTTAAATAACCAATTACTGTTACAAAACAATTGCCAGAATCCAGATAAGCACCTACATGATTAGACAGCTAAAGTAAACTTTTGTTTTTTGCAAAAACAAAACCAAATATACAATAAATTACTCGAATAAATTTTCAAAATAACCCATTTTCTCAAAATAAACCTCCAAAAACACCGGAAACAAAATCAATCATACCCACTTTTCTATCAACTTCAAATCTTGTTTTTGGGTGCACTGGGATAATCAATATCAGTCAATAGAGTAGATTTCTGTCACAAAGGCAGAAGCCACCCCTTAGGCCTCCGGCGCGCACAACAACCAAACCACTTTAGTTCTTCAATCTATTCGATTGGATACGCGGTAAGTTAGCTGCTGTAACTTGAATATAGGACCAAACAAACAGAGACCCCAAGATTATGCGTGCCTATGTCAAACACCATATATCAGTCTGTAGCACGTTGAATATTTTAAGTTAGCTTTTATACAATACATGTATATATAACACACTAGAAAGTTTCCAAACTAGACTATGTAAAGTTGCCACAACAATAACAAACTTGACACTCGAGTGAATCTCACAGCTCAGCACTAAAAATATGAAAATAATATATGTTCAAGACAATGGTTGACATATATTTCTGAATAGTAGATATGATTGCGTATTCTTTCCAAGGCCTTAAATTTGAGTTGAAAGAAAAAACAAATAAAACACCTAATAAAGTGTCAGCACAAAACCAGCCAATATCCAAAATAATAGAAGTGGGAGAATCATGGTACCTCAACCGAAGTTGAAGAAGCTTGCTGTACAGATGGACCAATGCTGTCAAAAGGACAGAACAAAGATCCATGAACAAGTAGCAAAGATGTAAAACCTTACGATACGACAAAGAAGGATTAAAAGAACTCCAAAGAGACTAGCAGAGTATATCATCAATTTTAAATAAAATGGTAGTTAAATAAATGTAAAGAAGAGTTAGTTATAATGGTAGTTAGAGATGCAAGAAAGGGAGGGAAAAAAAGAAAGGCAACGATTGTAATTCTTGAACTCTGTTGCTTTCTCTAATGAAATTTTCATTATGTCTTCATTCTTATTGTTAGGATCGAATAGGAGTGTTTAGAGGAGGGGTGAATAAACACTCTACTAAAATTTATCTTTTTGGATTTTCCTGGATTGATTTCGCTTGGGTTAACAAATGAAACTTATTTCTTAATCAATATTAATCTGAACAGACAACTGATAGTGTGAGTGCGGAATCGGTCTGTTCTTGGTTAGCAAGACCGGTCTGATAGCTTTGAAACACGAAGTAGTGCGATATGTAAATGGACAAGATGTGTTTCTGGAAGTTCGAAGGCAATTCCTTCTACGTCTCCCCTTATTCCAATTAATGAAGGATTAACTAGAAGACTTTGAGTAATACAATCCCGTTGTACAACCCCGATTCAGCTGGATTTACCCCACTACAAGACTGAAACTCCTAGTCTCTCAATCTGTTCAAGCACAATCCGTCTGACAGTTACAATGAACTCACTCTTCTATCTTAGAACAAATACAATTGATAGAGTGAATTACTCTGAGCACAAATGATCCTTAAACGATCAAATAAAACAATAAGACGTGCTATCAACTTTGAGCAGATCGACAAGATGAAGTCTTTCGATGATAGTGTTCTGCTCGAATGAATGCTTAATAAATGATTGATTGTTGATCTCGTATGCCTGTTGTATCTCTTGTGTTGTGAGTATCTATTCTTGAGCATTTAACTTGTACATTTATATAGGCATTTTTGCCAACGACAATATTTCCTTTTACGTACAACTCTTTACTTTAGTCAACCTTTGAACAGACTGCAGTCTTCTATTATACCCAATCAGGGATCAAGCCCTCATCTGTGGCTTTGCCCTTCCCAGCAACAGATGAGGGCTTGATCCCTGATTGGGTATAATTGCCCAATTCTTAATCACAATACCCTTGACAGCTGGGATATTGGATATGATTCGGGGCACAGCTTTGGCTAGTTTGGGTGGAGCTTTGGTTGTTTGAGGTGGAGCTTGGGATTTTGGGGGTGGAGCTTGGAGTACAGGGGTTGCTTGGGTTGGAAGAAAGGTAGTTATGGGTTTGGGGTTTAAGGTTGTCAGGGGTTTGATGAGTTGGGTTCGAGGCTTCTTTGGTAGGGGTGTGGTTAGGGATGAGGTAGTAGAGGCAGACTGAGTTTCATCAGAGTCAGTCTGGACCACTACCAGTTTTCGCTTAGCCCTGGTCTTCTTTGCTGCAGCCTGTTCTGCACCAACCTCCATCTTGACGGTCAATAATTCTGTGGGAGTTGAGGGAGTACTTTTGGATTTTAACAGAGCCAGTCCTTTGGGATTGATGACTTTGACCGAACTGAGTGCCGAAGATTTCCCCAACTCAATATTCATTGACTCTAACAGCTTGATCAGTGGAACAACAAAACAGACAGCCTGCTTTGCGGAAGTGATGGTCTCCAATAAAACACCAAATAGGATGGAGGACCAGTTCACTTTCTGTCCAAAGTGAATAGCTGCCATGGCTCCAAACTTTTCAGACGTCACAACATCATAACTTACAGCCTTGCTCAGCAGCGGCTTTCCAACGATGTCGCATAGCACTTGAAAATGGAAAGACATCTCTTTCTTCTTGAATGCAGGCTTAAGGGTGAGTCTGAAGATTGACACTCTACGTTGAAATTCCTCCAGAGTGGCTTTGGACAAGTGAGCGAAATCGGACTTGCCAGAGGTAGGAAGTCCAAAAGTCTCTGTAAACATTTCCTGAGAAATTTCAACATTCTGGCCATTAACCGAAGAAGAGATGGAAGTCTTGTGAGATACGGCGTTTGAGAATAGTTCTTTGATCTCCGATTCATACACCACCGTGCCACATTCCAAGAATTTTCTCAGTCCGTATGATTCCGTATTTTTGAACGTAAATACCATTTTTGTATCTTCAATCATGTAGATAGCGTCAAACTCAACAGATAATGAGTTGTGAGTAATGGTTGCCATTTGAAAGATTAGGATACGAATATGGAATAAAGAAGAATTTTTGGAAGAGATGAGCAGACAACCGTAATTAGAAAAAAGTAAAATGATGAATGAGATGTACAGCCTGATAAATACAGAGATATTAGATATCGCTTGAAAGATTACCATCTACCCCGATATTGAAACATTGTTCAGTCTTCAAACCTATTATTTGGTTAGAGACTTTGGCTTGAACCATTTTGAGCAGCTCGGCAGTTGCACTATCCGTGAGCAATGGAATGCGATAAAAGTGAACGAGATTTAAAATCCCTAGGCAAACCAAGAATCAAGTCAAAGAAAGTCCTGGCAAAAAAAGAAACAGATCAGAGATATTGCATATGAATTGAAAGAGCCTAGAGCGTAAAATCAAATAAAATGAAAGTAAAAACATAAATTCAGTAGACTTCAACATCCATAGAAAGGAAAACTTACTGATTCCACAGCATAACAAGGTACTTCCCAGAGATATCTTCCATCGCACTTAAGCCCTAACATATCAAAAAAATAGTACAATGCTATCAAATTGTGTGAGTAAGGTAATGCTCAATCTCCCTGTCGATGGATGTGTAGTTGCGATTGAAAACATAAATGAAGGACAATTCCTGCTGTAGGCTGTAGCTGTTCTTCATCATCAACATTCATAATACGGGGGGAGCGTGAAAAAAGCGAATGTCTAAATTTTTTTAGGAAAATATCACAGCTAAAACGAAATCCTCAAGCCTCCATCCGCCTACGTCGTCTTTTCCTAAATTTCACACAACCAAAGCCCTAGAAGAAGAGATGTAATGGAGATTAAGGGTTGGAGAAGCGAGGTTTTAGTTTCTGAGCAAGCGAGTGGGTGTGGAATTTAATTTTTCAAGGCACCGCTAAAACGCTCAGCGTGACCATTGTGCCATTTTGCAACATTGTTTTCAAAATGTGACAATAAAAGTTTTATATTAGAGGTTTTTTCCTTCTAGTAGTGATAAGAAAATAAACCTAAGAAATTGTAATAAGTTTCAAGGTTTAATTTATGATTAGTTTTTATGGCTTTGCTTTATATGCACTTATTTCTAAACTAGACAAGCATTTTCGGTAGCAAGTGCTAAAAATCAATATAGTAAATTTAAAATCGTTTAAATAAATTTTCACCATAATAAATGATTTTATTTATTATATTTAGTTTATTAGTTTTTCGCTAAATATTTTTAAATATTCTATATGACAAATAATACATACATATGCATGTTTCTTATTTAAGATGACATTTAAATTCCCAAACCTTTGATATATATATATATATATATATATATATATATATATATATATATATATATATATATACTTGTTAAAGCCAGGTATTAAAGTGATTTAGTTAAAAGTATATTGTCAGCATAATTTATCGCCAAAATCTAAAGGTGAGAGTTCTTCATCAATCATCACGTCCCACCAACAAAATTTTCTCTCTTTTTTCCCTGCAACGCCTCCGCAATTAGAGAACCCATAACTGTATACTCCATCCGTCCATGGAAGAAAAATTGAAGAAGAAGAAGAAGAGCTGCAACAAGAATCAGAAGAAACAGCATCCAAACGAGCAAACAACCAAACCTACACCTGATTTCTCCTTCAAATCCAGCGCCGAAGTCAAGGGTCTCAGATTTGGGGGCCAATTCATCGTAAAATCCTTCACTATCCGACGTGCCGGTACTTTAGACCTCCTCCGTCTCCTCTCCATTCCTCCCACCAGTTATCACAACCAAGACAGGTCGCGGTTCCCTTCAACCACCGTGTACGTTCCGACCAACTTCACGATCCTCGCTCACGAAGCTTGGCACACGCTTACATTAGGACTGGGGACGAAGAAATCTAAGGTGGTGCTCTTCGTTCTGGAATCGGAGAACATGAGGGCCGCGATGGATCGATTCTGGCCGCCGGAGATTCCCCTTGGTGAAGTGAATAAAAAGCTGATCAGAGGGATGACGGGGTGCGAAATGGCACGGTTCAAGTTCAGGAAAGGATGCGTAACTTTCTACGTTTACGCCGTCCGTAGGATTGGCAACTCGGGTTTCGCTTCGACGGAGGATCTGAGAACGATTCTACAGTCGGTGGTTGCGCTCAAGGATTTTATAGACCACACTGCGATGCTCGCCTTGCCGAACCAGAGAAGCATCAGCTACGCCCCGCCTGTCGCTGCCGTTCATTAGATCAGTTGTCCGTATAATTATTTTCTTTTCAAGAAAATGTTTCGAGGATTTGACTTAAAATATTTGTTTTTTTTTTTTTGAATCAAGTTTCTTTAGTTTTTCATTTCCTATTGAAAGTAGAGTTTTTTTTTAAAATGTTGGGTTTAGCAATTGTTTATTTTTGGTGGGGGTGTTATATTTTATTTTATTTTATTCCAGCTGTGTATTTTAGGAGTAATAATTCGAGTGAAGTGAAAATTTTGCCAGTTCAAAAAAAAAAATTTGTAAAAAAAAAAAAAAAAGTCCCATATTGGTATGAGTCGTGTATGGTTACTTTTGATGTTATGTTTGGGGTCGATCTTATCATATATTATATGTTAGATGTATCATGTGGCAATATCTTCGGGGTAGCATCAAATATCCCGGTATGATATATGCCAGTGAAACACCACTAATTTATAATATTTTTAGCCTTTATGGTCCACTAATATATGGTATGATATCCAAGTTAATAACCATAAAGTAATAGTGCTGGTTCAACTATTTTGTAAGAAATTTGGAGAAGAGTTGCCATTCCAAATACTTTCATTGCATAGATGCGGCTTGCCACTCGAAATAAAATAGATTTTCTAGACGTTTGTAATTCATTGTCTAATTAGACATCTTACTTCAAATATAGGAGTTGCTAAGAGTAAAATTCGGGAAAAAGACCCGGTTGTATGGTAAATATTTCATGAAGTTATGCAGGGGCATCCTGTATTGCTGAATAGAGCATCCACTCTTCATAAATTAGGCATACAAGCATTCTAGCCCGTTTTAGTGGATGGACGTGCTATTTGTTTACATCAATTGTTCTAAAAAAAACATGGTATACCGATAATAGATATTTTACCCATATGATTTGTTAATAGACAGTTTACACCACTGTGGTTTGATATATACAGTTTATCCTCTGTGATTTTCAAAATAGACAGTTTAGCTCATGTGGTTTGCAAAACATAACACATCATCATCTTATATGGGTGATATGTTTTGCATTTATTCAAAAACAACAATGTGTAAATTATATATTTTCAAAACACATAGGATTTATTTTGATATAAGTCTGAACATGTATTCTTAATCAATTCTTGTCGATTGTGTAAAATACGAATTATATACTCAAATCCAACTGAAGACAATCGATATGCACTCAAATAAAACGTGTAGTGAAAGCAATATATCAAGGGTTGTTCTTAGGGTAAAAATTTAATATAGTGGAAAATTACAAATTAGAACTTTTTTATAAATATATGAGAGAGCACAATCATATTTTTGTTTGACATTATATTAAAAATAAATAAATTTGTCGCATTTAAGACGGGGAGGACGACCATTCGGGCAGCGACATTGATAATGAGATCAATTATTTATTTTTTGTTGCTATAAGATTGTTAACTTAATATTATGGATGTGTTTCTTGATTACCGTAAGACTTTAATTGATCATCTTTCTTCTATTAACTGTAGATTAAGTTTAATTACTGATATTTGGACGAATACCGCACTACTTTCTTTTCTTTTTATTACTTGTCATTGGATTGATGATAACTGGTGTTTGCAGAAAAGAATTTTGTCACTTGATGAATTAAAATTTGCACATACTAGTTCCCAAATTGCTAAATTTATTGTTAATGTTTGTAGATTTTATGGAATTGCAGATAAAATTTGTTCAATTACACTTAACAACGCTTCAAACAATACGGCGACAATGCGTGAACTTAAAATATATTTACGGCCAATGGTTAATGGTGTTTTTTCCATGTTAGATATGCATGTCATATAATTAATTTAGCAGTAAAGGATGGTTATGAAAATGCTGAATGTAGTAGCATATACAAACTTAAAAACTGTACGACAGTCACACATTAAGCGTGATTAAAAACATACGTGTGCAAGTCAGAACCTTCGGTTTACTCTTTTTCCACCGCCCATTGCAAGTCGATGGAATTCTTTGCAAAAAATGTTAGAATCGATGTTACCTTATCAAGATGCTTTAACTACTTTTTATAACTCTTATCAAATGCCTGGAAGTGATTAAAGTTATTTATTGTCTGATAAGGATTGATTTTTTGTTAATAATTTAACTGCTTTGTTATCAACTTTTAAAGATGCAGCAGATCGTTTCCCCGATGTTTATAATCCTACTTCTCATTATTTTATTCCACTTGTATTTAACATGTTTTGTAAATTTATTGAATTTAGAGATGATATTAAGTTGACGTCGTTCGTTTATTGTATGGAGGAGAAGTTTAAAAAATATTGGGAACAAATTTCACACGTGCACTGTGTATCTACATTGTTAGACCCAAGTCAGGGTTTAGGATCTTTCGATACTTTCTTTGAATATTACAGTACGTTTTTTATAAGGATGTTGACGATCAAAAGACGTCAATCATGCATTCTCTCCAAAATATATTTGGATTGTACCATAGTGAACAGGGACATAGCTCATCGTCACGTGTAGTAGGAGGAGGAGAAAAATATGCTAGTCAGTCACGAAGCGGATGGATTAATCTGTTGAGGAGCCTTGGAAGAAAAAAGCAGAGAGGAAGCGGAGTGTCATCTACCTCTTCAAATGAGTTGCAATTCTTCCTGGGTTAAACGTTCATTACAGATGAAAATTTTGACGTACTAGAGTGGTGGAATGCAAACTCAAGACAATATCCAGTCTTAGCCAAAATGGCTATAGATGTATTTACAGTCCAAACATCCAGTGTCGCATCGGAATCGACATTTTCAACTTGTGTTCGACTCATTGGAGACTTTAGAGTTTCTCTAAAACCATAATCATTGTGCATGCTTACTCTGCTAAGAGATTGGTTCGATGCTGAGAGAAGAAATAAGAGAGAATGATGAGTCGACGAGTTCGGCAGTGAATGTTCCGAAGAAGAAGAAGAATTGGCCAAGACTATACTTATAAATTATGATGAGTAATGTATTTTTATTATAAATTTCAAATAATGTATCTTTTATGTTGTTTTTCATATGCAATAAATGATGTATTTTTCATTTACGATTTGGGTTGAACGTGAAATCTGAAAAAATAAAAAATAAAAAAAAATAGGCGTGGCGATCGATCGCCAATACCCGTAAGTTGAAAAAAAAAACAGTGTCAATTGGCGATCGATCGCCAAACATGGCGATCGATCGCCAAACCGGTTCCGGTTGGAACCGATTTACCCCGGACCAATCCGGAAATTCGGATCCGGGGTTCCGAAGCGGATCGGTTCCATGGCATGTGCCATGGAACCGGAACCAGACCAATCCGATTCGGAATCGAATTGGTCTGGTTCCACCCAAATGGAACCCGGGACCGGTTCGATCCGACCCATGAACAGTCTAAACGTAATTGATATATAACGCATTGGAAAAATGTTAAATAAAGGGAGCTATATCTATTTTCAGCTGACATTTTTAAAATAATATAATTTTACCTACATAATGTTTTTTATTTAGGAGTAAAAAAAGTTTTAAATAATAAACTTTTATATATTTAAGTTTTATCCACCTGATTCTATACTCACGACTCACCTGACGATTAGTTTTTATTCATGTTACTTAAACTATTAATGTAAATCAGATTTCTCGAAAATATGTATTGTCCCTATACGTGGTAAATTTTCACAAAAGTCAAAACTAAATGAAAATTAATAACTTATCATAATCTGCAGTTTGTTCTTATTCGTATATTAAACCTGCGATTTGAAACAATGATAATTGTGAACTTTTGTATAAAACGTAGAGTCTTATATTTCCAGCAATCCTGCTTCATCTTTTTTCTTTCAATTTTCGATTAGGTGTCACCCATCTAATTAATTGATTTGTGTTGATTTAATAAACATGTGAAAAAATGGATCTCGACTCTCAACAGTAATTATCATACAATAATTAATTTAATTATTGTTTTAATTTTACAGCGGACAATATAATTTATAATCAAATTCAAAGATTATTTGCCAATTAAAAATAAGTTGGTTCCATATGTATATAAGTATTTATGTATCGATATGTATACATACATATATACAAAGTATAATAAAAATATCACATGCATTAGTTATTGTAAATGCGCTATTGTAGAAGAAATTAGATAAAAATGGTAAGCCATTGATGCCGTAGGTCTAAAATATTGACCATGTTAGCATTAGATGCCCTACAAGCCAATGAGCCAATTGTTGACCCGTTGGACCCTAATAACCATAGCCAAATAAATGACCCAAACTCCTATAAATATATGTTCATCTCTAGGGTTAAGAAGTTTTGTCCTCTCTATACACACTCTCATAGAAAAGCCGACATCACACTAGCACTGGTGTTGTGCTTGTAGATCTGGTCAGGTTGGTTGGACTCGAGGGTGACCGCTATCAGATTCACATCGGTGAACGGTAATTCCTTTTCGTGCATTAATATTCGATATTTGCATGTTAATATATGAATCAGGCGCGATCGACCGTCCCCGGGTCAGATCTGTTATTGTATTATTTCCGCTGCGTTTGGATCTGGCGCCGGGGTACGGAAACCCAACAGTGGTATCAGAGCCAGGTTGCGCATTGATTCATGTATTCGATAATTAATGTTTATTAGATCGTTTCCAATTGAAACTGATCGTGTTCGATATTTCAAAAATTACGGATTTCGGAAATATATAAAATGAATTACCCAAACCACCGGAAACTGTTTTTACAACCCTCGCCGGAAGATAACATCGAGGCGGCGTGCAGCGGCGCCGCGGAGAAGCTGCTCTCCGCGGCCGTGCGCGCCGCCCAGGGTGTAATCGACGGGTTGGTGCTGGTTTCGCGATGGCTCGCAGGGAGAAAAATCACGACCAAGTTCCTCCATTTGCGCTCAAGACTCGCCGAACCTATGCAATTGTTGCAGACGATTTCGTTCGAGTAACATAGAAGGCCGATCAGCAGCGGCGAATCTCTGCAAGTGTTGCATAGGAATTCGACGTTGCCATGGAGAAAGCGTTGGCGGCGGCACATGCATTATCAGAAACCCTAATTTTGAATTTGGGAAGATGAACAGTATTTCGGGATTTAAAAAAAAAAAATTATTTTTGATAAATCCGAAAAATGAGGTTAATTTTTGGGTTGAAGTTGCATTTTTAATTTTTGGATCCAAATTGGTTTGGAGTCCATAAATTATTTTGGGTCATTTTAGATGTTTTATCCGGATATTATTTTGAAATAATAAATCATAATACTTAATTTATTAAAAATGTGATTTTTAATTTATTAAGTGTAAAATGGAGATTTTACAATTAGTTAGTTGGAAATTTAATTAATTGAAAATTGAATGAAAATGTTTCATTTAATTTATTAATTTTATTTTGGC
Organism: Haberlea rhodopensis; assembly: GCA_907163345.1. Taxonomy (NCBI): domain Eukaryota; kingdom Viridiplantae; phylum Streptophyta; class Magnoliopsida; order Lamiales; family Gesneriaceae; genus Haberlea; species Haberlea rhodopensis. The sequence continues at coordinate 102,218 of CAJQUN010000987.1, forward strand.
TAATATTATGATTTGAGGTAAAATAGTGATTTTACCAATTAATTGATAATTTAATTAATTAGAAACTAAATGAAAGTGTTTCATTTAGTTTGTTAATTTTATTTTTCGATTAATATGATTAATAGGTAAAATAGTGATTTTACCAATTAATTGAAATTTAATTAATTAGAAATTAAATAAAATGGTTTTATTTAATTTGTTAATTTTATTTTCAATTAATGATACGATTAGTGGGAAACGATAGAATAAATTAATTATTATGCTCCAATTACATGTGATGTGATTAGTCCAATTACATATGATGTAATTGGTTAGTTTAATGTTTAATTACATATGTTGTGATTGCATGATGGATGATTACGGGCCTTGACCAATGTGTTTAGGTGAATGTTTAGGTTTTTATTGTTTCATTATTATTGTGATTTTTGGTTATCAGGCCTGCGAGTCTGCTCTCTCTATTTTCTGATGTATCCCTCCCCGGATTTGTATCCCTATTCTCTTGGTTGTACGATTTAAATGTAAAATCTTTAGAATTAGTGGGAGATCGAGATTGAAGACGGAGCACCAAGAATCAAGACATGTATGATGGAAACAAAATGTAATAGGATTGCATTGCATACCTGCATCACCTTAGACAGACTTGTGATCCACGTATGGCTCACGTGGATCAATTAGGAAAAGGCCGTAATCGTCCATATTTATTTTTATTATGCATGTGATGTATGATAAGTGTTTGTTTGTATGTTTTATTAGTACAAATGATTGCATGAATAAAACATAGTTGCATGAATCCGGCAAACAAACAAACAAACAAACAAGCAATTGATGAGATTTTAAAATAAATTAAATCCCTCTTTTGAATATGATTCAAAACTTTTAATATCAAACTGAAAAGGGGAGCTCAAAAGGGTTTGTTGCTTCCTGTCTTCCATCAACAGTTAAGCCATGAGACGCTACTTGTGTCATATTGCCTTACTCACCCACGTGGGGGGCATCTGGCATGGGAAAGCTGTGCGTTTAACTGCCACTTAATTAAGGGTGTGGTTATGTTAACCTTCTAGATTACTCACCCACGTGGGGTCTTTTGGGCGTGACATTTCCATCTGTGGGATGGGTTAGTTTGACGTGAGAAGGCATAATTGTCCTGCCCACGTAGGGTTATGCCAATCGCGAGACAAATATCTTGGGGGTTGCATATGATGCAATTGTGATCTACCTTTAGTATCATGAAGTCGGTGGGCCCACGTCCGGGGTTTTCATGAGCTAGTTGGACTCCAAGCCCACTAAGAAAATGTGATTTTCCGTTCATTTGTCACGAGGGTGATGAATTCGAAAAATTTAGTGGGAGCATTCAATAACTAAAGTCCATAGTTTTTGAATTAATTAATAATCAGACGGTTTGCATGTATTTTCTGTTTATTCTCAATATTGTGATTGCCGTGAATCCGATTGCATCAATTCTCGATACAAACAAAGTAACCGCACCAAATTATTCTGATTGACTATTAATTTTAAAATAGTGCTTGCTTCTAAAAGGTGGCTATATACCCTTGGTGGGAGCCTCCTGTTGAAGTGTCTCCCGGTTCGTCTCATGAAGAGATTGCCACACTTGAGAAGTGATGGGACGATGATCTCTAGACTAGGTGCTATATGATAGCATCAATGTCACCAATGAGTTTCAACAATGATATGAGAAATTCGTTCACATTGCTGATAGTTTCCAACACCTACAAATGTTGTTTGGTGAACGGACGCGATTACTGAGACTCACGATTTCAAAAGAGCTATTTTCATTTCACATGCGAGATGGGGCTTCGGTCTATGAGCATGGTGTAAGAAAATAATCTCTTGTTGAGAAATTGGAAAATCTGAATGTGACAAATCCTCATTAACTGGCTATATATTTGATCTTATAGTCAAAATGTTGGAAACTCATGAGTCCTTGATTCAAAAGGAGAAATGTGTTCTTCTTGTCGAATCTTCTACCAATGGTAGGAAGAGTTCAAGGATAAAGAAGAGGAAGGGAAATGGTTCCCAACCTCAAAAGACGAAAAAGGGTATAGTAGCAACTAAGAAAGGAGAGACATCTATGTTTTCACTGCTGGTCACTGGCGCAAAATTGTAAGGAATACCTATACTAGAAGCGTTCTAGAAATGGTATGTTATATATTAAAATTAAATGTTTCTATTGGTTCTACTTCCTTGGTATATGATGCCAGTTGTGCTCGCATTTTTGCAAAGTGATGTGAAGAATTAGAGAGCCATAGGAAGGTGAAACCTACCTGAGGCTAAGCATTGTAGCAAGAGTTGTTGCAAATGCTGTTTGAAACATTTATTTAATATAAAATCTTGAACTGGTTAGGAACTGGTTTGAGCAATTATTTATTTGCTCTAGATTTAATCATGAATATTGTTCCTATTTTGATAGAGAGTGATATTCTTTTAAATATGCGAATGTGATTTGCAGTATTTTTAAGAATGCATGTTTTATTGAATCTGGTGAACTTATGAATGATTAGTATGATTATATTCAAAGAATATAAAAAGAATGATTACTTAAATCCAACATATGTTTAGCATGTGTTGAATGTCCATTGAATTTGATTCATATGGACGTATGTGGAGCACTAAATGTTAGTGCAAGATGATGTTGAGTTATCTTAAAGAGAATGTGATTCTCTCTGAGTAACTCTATAAAGTTACATATTTGTTGAATATAATCCATACCAATGCAGTGACCAAAACTCCATATACGATATGGACTGCAAAATAATCCAAATTTTTATTTTGAGATTGTTCTGCTTATTTGAAGCAGCCAGTGGGAGATGAGTTGGATAGTTGATCCATCTTATGTTATTTTGTGGAAATTTATATTATCAATTGCAGGCAAAGAGCTTGTTTCGCAAGTGCAATCTTTCTAGAGAAAATGTTTCTATTAGAAAGGATGACAAAATAATATAACTTGAAAGGGTTCAAGAACCACAAACCACTAGAAAAGTGAAAACAGTGAAATTAATTTAGTCAATCACAACCTTTGATTTACACATACCAAGGAGATTTGAAAATGTTTCAAGAGCTCCTGATAGAATGAATCTACTCCTTGAAAGTAGTCAAGAAATAGACCATGGATATGATCCTTGTACTTTCAAGGAGGCGATGTCAGATATTGATTCGGGACATTGGCAAGATGCCATGAAATCTGAAATGGACTCCATGTACTCCAAGAAGGTATGGGCCTTAGTAGATCATCTTTGGGAATTGTTCCCATTGGCTACATGGATTTACAAGTGAAAGCTTGGAGTGGATGGGAAGGTAGTGACCGTCAAAGCTTGACTGGTGAGAAACAGTTATTCTCATAGGCAAAGAGTTGTTTATGAGAAAATTTTCATCGGTTATGATGCTATAGTCTATTTAAATTTTATTAGTTATATCTTTATATTATGAATATGAGATATGAGTAATGGATGTAAACAACATTTCTCAGTGGTGGCATTGAGGTAGAAATGTAGCAGCCAAACGTGTTTACAACTTCTTGGAGTGAGAAAAATGTTTTCAAACTCCAGAGGTCCATTTATGGGCCTAAGAAGGCATCCCGAAGTTTGAACCTCCGGTTGATAACATCATCAAAGTGTTTGATTTTGTTAAAAATCCGAAAGTGACATGTGTGTGCAAAAGGGTTAGTGGGAGCATGTTACATTTGTGATGCTTTAAGTTGATTATATCATACTCATTATGAATGGTATTGGATTAATCAATTAAAGCACGATCATCTACTAATTTCTCCATGTAAGATTGGGGGAAGCGTCATACGTGTTTAGCGTAAGGATCTATAGGGATAGATCTAAAGGATGCTTGAGATATCTCAATCTACGTACATAAACACTGTGCTAAAAGGGTTTAGCATAGAATAGTCGAAAAACGAGTTACTTCATAATATGTCATAGTATTCATCTCTCAAGTCAATATGTTTTAAGATTGATGAGGAGAGAGAAAAGATGACATTGGTACCTTATATTTCTACTTTAATAGCATAATGTATGTTATGTTATGTACTTGGCCTGATGTATGTTCTTAGTGTAATGAGCAAACATCAGACAGATCCCGGTGAAGATCACTGGAAAATTGTGAAAATAATCCTCAAGTGCTTATGAAGAACTTAGGATACGTTCATGATTTTTGGATCTGTAAGTGGAGAAATAAAAGTTGAAGTCTAAGCTGATGCTGTTTTTTCAGTCGGATGTAGATGATACCATATCGATGTTCGGATTTGTATTTAAGCTCAATGATGGTGATGTCTCTTGGAAACGTTCCAAGCAAGACATCACTTTGGATTCCACCACTGAAGCTGAATACATTGCAGCATACGATGCAGCAAAGATGCAGTTTGGATAAGAATTTCATCCAAGAGTTGGGTGTAATTTCTAGTGCGATTGACACAGTCCCTGGTACTGTGACAACATTTGAGCTATTATGAATAGCCAAGATCTCATCAGTATCCAAACATATATTGAGAAAATATCATCTAATGAGATAGATGGTAGACGCGACATTCATATCGAGAAAATCGCTTCAACAGAAAATATAGCGAATCCACTGACAAAGCCTTTACAACGATTGGTGTCTGTCAGACATCTTGGGAAGATGGTCTTAAGACACATGAGTAGTTGGCTTTGAGAAAGTGAAAGATATTGTTGTCATACATGATTAAGTAAATCAATAGTTGATTGATTGTACTTATAATCTTATTATGACAAATCTTTGTTTGAATATTAATATATATGGCACTCTTCACCTGTTTACCCATGCATCTTGATGTATTGATGAGTCCTTGAAGTTGCTATAGTCCATAGAATGTGGTTACGCATATGATGGTGACCATGAAATACATTCTCGACTGCGATTTCTAAATGTTCCTGGTCGATGAGCCTTCGAGAATGGGATATCGATATATGCTCGCTAGAGACTGGTATTCATGATGTGTCTAGTGTAGTGCGCCGCGTTTCATCGGCGTTGGCTTGGAGAAGTCAGCACACATGAATAGGTGCTCATTAGGAATGAGTTCACTGAACGACCCTACTCGGAATTCTATAAGTGGTTACCACTTGTCGAGTATAGAATTTCTAGTCATAGTTGTGCACCATTACTCCTCATGACCCGATGCATCATTGAGGTCTTGACAGATAGCTGTGTACTTTGATTTAATGACTGATCACATGCGGGTCATAAAGTTGTTATTTTGGGTATTCAGTGATGCTGTCAGAGGCCTATGATTGTCGTTGAGGATTCACCACTGGTCTTGATGAACCAGGATGTCCTATGCGTTTTTCTATATATGATTCGAGGAATCTCTGGCCAGAGTGGGTAGTGCTTGTGAAAAAAGAGTTTTTCATATACACACACAAATGAATCATATAACGTGAAACAAATACATAGTTATTGAAATCATAAAGGGTCTCGATCAACCAATGCTCTTGATTCAATCGGGACATATTGAGTGAAAGGAATGTACTGCACGCTAACTATGACTGACAGGTTCTCGTACGTTGCTAGTCATTTGTATCTAGGTCTTCGTGAAGCACAGATGCTAGGCGCTACCCACGATCGGTAGGTTGTGCTGGAATTATATTTCAGCCATTGTCTATTAAAAGGAGTTTAATTGACAATGGGGCATTCAGGGTAAGCCCAAGAAGTTGTTTAACTTCTAAAATCACAAAGGTTGTGATCCTACTGCTATGATACACTTGAGCCTCGCTGGGTCACAATCAACCGGCCGCTGATCTATTGATGAGAATTGAGACTTAAATGTTAAGTGCTCATATTGAGTGATTTAGAAGAGATGAATTTAATTTCTGAAAGCTCCTCACTTTAGTGGAGTTTCTATATTTGAAAATGTTTCATCTATAGAAAGTTCTAAAATTAAAACATTTGATATATTTATGTTGCATAATTATGTACTTTGGTAGTACGTCAAGTTATTCAATTTGATTGAATTACTTGGTTATGAGTTTGCAGTTTTGTGTTGGCTTTTGGGCAAGTGGGAGATTGTTAGCATTAGATACCCTACAAGCCAATGGGCCAATTGTTGGCCCGTTGGACCCTAATAAACATAGCCAAATTAAATGACCCAAACTCCTATAAATATATGTTCATCTCTAGGGTTAAGAAGTTTTGTCCTCTCTATACACACTCTCATAGAAAAGCCGACATCACACTAGCACTGGTGTTGTCCTTGTAGATCTGGTCAGGTTGGTTGGACTCGAGGGTGACCGCTATCAGATTCACATCGGTGAACGGTAATTCCTTTTCGTGCATTAATATTCGATATTTGCATGTTAATATATGAATCAGGCGCGATCGACCGTCCCCCGGGTCAGATCTGTTATTGTATTATTTCCGCTGCGTTTGGATCTGGCGCCGGGGTACGGAAACCCAACAGACCAAACCCAAAAAAATATCACATAAATAACTGTTCGTAATGTCCTTAAAAAAATAATATCCCTCAGGACTGGATCATCAACCAAGTCCACAAAATAAATCATAACAATAATTGTCACCTGTTCAACTAATCTTACATCACTTGAATTTTACATTATCACTTAATTAAAATATTAATTATTTATGTAAATATATTTTGTTATAGTAACTACATTTAAAAACTAATTAAATATAATGAAAAGGAAGCGTAAAGAAGGATTAGTACAACTGTTTTCACGGAAATGGGAACAAACATGAAATCGCAAGGCCCATCCCCCACTTTTTGTCCCTCCCACTTGCACGATCCTCCCACTTCACTTTTCTCTGTCTTTCTTTATTGAAGGAGTTTATGCACTATTTTATGATCGAAGTCGAATGTTTATTATTTTACAAAACGCATAAATTATGGTAATTCAAATAATATAATTGTCGTATTTTTATTGCTTTTGTAACAAAATAAGTATTTATTTCACATCTCTCACTTAATACAACTTACAACTTATGGTAATCGAACACATAATATTTTGCCTGATACCGAATGTAGAATTAGATGGTTATATCTTCACCGAAACCTGTTAGTGAAGTGGTGCAACTCAAATCTTTTATAATGAAATCAATTAATACATAATACCACTATTTCCATAAAGGTCGAATAATATTGGTTGACAACTTTCCTGCTTTGGGCGTTTGGGAGCTTTTCCCTGTGTCTGATCACGCTCTTGCGGGAATGACTTTGGTTTTCTGATGGGGACGACTTTCCTACTTTGGGCGTCTATCCATTTACCTGCGGCGGTTACGCGATAACTCTGCCGCTCGGTATGAGTCTCTTTCGTTGGAATGTGCGGGACTCGAGGGAATCTCATACATTATTTTGTGTGTGACCAGCTTGTCGTGCGTGCTTTCCCTTGTGGTGTTTCTTTATCTTTACCTACTATCTAATATTATAGATTCTTTTTTAGTTAGTAGCTATGTTTGTATATGCAATTGCCTTGTGTTGTATATATATGTTTGTCTCATCATTTGGATATGGTTACACAGTCGTACTGGTTGGAACTTCATAAGTTTTTTGTCTAGTCTGCTCTCTTTTTGTGGAATCACTCTTATGTCTTTTTGGTGGTGGTTCATCGGATGTGCTTCACTATCGGGACCTCGATTGGCTAGGTCTGCTTGGCATTTCGGTTTCGTGTTTCATCCAGTGATGTTCCTTGGTCAAAGACTTTCATTCAGGGATTTGGTACGAGAGTTTGGGCATTTGGTAGTCTTTTATCAGTTTACGTCTTCCGTCTATCATATTTGATACCTTTCAGAATTCATGGAATGCAGTTTCCTTTTTCTACCTTATCCTTGGCTACATGGATTGAGGGGACCTGATTTAATTCTAGTGGTATTTGTTCTTTCACGGCCACGTTCTTATGTTTTCAATGTGAATCACTTTACCTTTTGCCCTTTTACTAGGTGTGTATTAGTCACTGCTCAAGAGTGACAATTGTATTTGTTGTTGTTTCGTTATTTCAGTCGAGTCTTATGGGTGTTATTGCCGTTCAATATAATTACTATTTTTCAGTTTTAAAAAAAGTAAATTCATAATATAAATCACTGGACACAGTACAAAATTATAGAAAAAATAAGAGTAACGTTAGATAGATGGAAAATAGAATGGGATATTTTACTAAATATAAATTCTAAAAAGTGCATCTTAGTTAAATTTTGTTTGGTTGAAGGATAAATAATGAAACTACCATTTATGTAGGGATGAATAATCTGATTTTATCGAACAAAAGTAGCATTTGATAACCAGTTAATTATATATTGTAAATGGTTGGATATTGTTATTATAAAGTGAATGAATTATCATATACTCCCTTTCTCTTTCTTTTATTTTTAAACTTAGATCACAATTGTAGCTTAAAATTACTTTTACAATTTGGATTCGTTTGTTATACCATTTACAACTTCTTTTTCTCGAATATTTATTCTACCAACATTAATACCACTCAATCCAAGCACTTGTGCCAATCAACCCAATAAAGCAAGCCCTTCTATTGGTACTTCTTCAACTCAAATGAATAACGACATACAAGAACGCGCTCGAACACGCGCACATATATATATATATATATATATATATATATATATATATATATATAGTTATTTATTTATATGGTTTAATACATGGAATAATAAAATCTATTGATACGCATGGAGTCAGTACGCAGCCAAGGAGGGAATTTGCAATTTAATTGGTAATGAATTGGACAACAATAGATTTTATTTATGTTTTTATAGTTGTATGAGTCATGTCGCCTACCTCAAATCTATTGAGAAACAATACTTAGTTATTGTTGTTGTATAAAATTATTTTTAAATCTAAGTACTTTCATGAGAGATAGTTATTGATTAACCTCTTCAATTTTGTGACTGGATTATAAAAGCCGAATTTAATTCACGAAATAGATGACCAAACAAGTAAAATCAATTGATCAAGAATTTCAAGTTAGAATCATGTTACGTGGATATCTGCTATACTCGATCATTTTCTTCTACATTGTTTGAGTACTTTAGTTTATCTACTACTGGTTATTTGGTACACTTCGGTAAATTTATAATTTTTCTCTTTTTATGAAATCTTTTTGTCGTAAAATTGGAAGTTCAGTAATAGGGAATATGATTCATTTTAAAAACGTAAGTCAAAGATACTTGAATTATGGATAATATTGTTGGAAATTTGAATTGAATTAAATGGTGTGTCTGTTTATGTTGGGGTGCATTTTTCATGATTGAATGCTTCTAAATTAAATGGTGTGTTCATTCATGTTGGGGTGTAATTTTTCATGATTGGATGCTTCCAAATGTTGTTTCTTGATGACACAACTTGGTATACTATATAAGAAACAATCCTTGAATGAATTAGACTTGGAATTTTAGAAATTCACATCATATAGAAGATCAAAATTTGAGTAATTTTGTGGATCTTCATCATTGTTGAATATTGAACGCTTTTAAACCTTTGTGGTTTAAAAGATTTATGATTTGGAGTGCTCCTATCACAAATCATAGTCGTTGTATCTTGTGAGACAAATTGTCAAAGTAAACCGTTAGCACCGTAGCGGGACAATATTGTCTTAAGAACACAGATTAAGTAGAAAACACATTAAGTATTCAAATTTTGGCACGTGGAGAATTGCAGATGGAAGCTTCTCTAGAGCATACTTGTTGAATACAATGTATGTCTATGTTCTCATCATACAACATATTTTGAAATAATTTTAGGTTGTGCTTGTGTTGATAAATTTGAAATGAAGGACTTAAAATATATGGCTTCAAATTAATTTATTTATTGGATGGATACAATTCAAACAAATTTCAAATTCACTATAAGCCCAATATTAATTGTGTTGGTTTTTTTTTAACATAAATATAAAATATATTGGATTAACCATAAGTACAATACAATTGTAACTTGAAGCCATGAGACACGACGAAACAAATTAAAACCAACAACACATACATTTGCCAAATAGGGGCAAAAACTAGACCCAACGATTAAATACGCACAACAAGGTGTAATGGTAGTAACGATCACAGCAACCAAGGGCGGAGAGAGGCATGGGCAAGGGGCACCCCCCTTCCATAAATATATTTTTTATCTTAAAAAAGAATTTTTTTTAAAATTGTAATTTTACTCTTAAAAATTATAGTTTGCCCCTTAAAAATTATATTTTGCCTTATTTTAATTATATTTTAACCCCTAAAATTTTTTTTGGCCTAAATTTTTTATTTTTAATTTTTTTGCTCCCTTTCTATAATCATGCATCCAACACAGACAACAAAACATATGTTTGATTTCAAATACTACTAAATAGATGTTATTTGAAATTTATTCCTTAAGTCCTTCACCACATCAAATCTATTACGTAAAATCAAATCTATCAATTCAAGTGTAACCTCATAGATTTGATATTTAGTGAAAATACAATTGGATATTATATTTTTAACACAAGACTACTAACTGCACACAATCAACATGTAACCTAATACATATGAAAAATCCAAATTTGTAGCACAAATTTCCCAGCCCGTCCCATTTGCTTCAATGTACAAATGTTTTATCAAGTTTTCTTTCGAAAGTTATAAAATACTTAATATTTTCATATCCCCAATTAAAAATATTTTTTGAATGATGAACTATACAGAAGTGTTTAATCCGTATTTCCATGTAAAAACCATTCTTTCTAGTTTATTTGATGTTTACCTTAAAAACACCGTCCTTAGTATATATCTTACAATATATTAGAAATATTTCAAATAGAATATTTTTAATGTATGGTGGATAGAGAATATTCTTTCTACCTCGTTTTTACTCAACTACTAACTGACGACCAGATGACTACTCTTTGATCACATTTCTATGATGTGAGAAATTCGAATACAACTTTGAAGGGTTAATCCAACAACTACATTTTGGTCTAACACTTAATTTCCCTTCCAGGAACTACCCCAATAAGAAGATTTAAAATTGTAAGGAGAATACCAGCCATAAAATATAATCGAATTTCTCATATTAATTTTATTTTGATTGTATCATATTATGGACGATAGGTGCTTTTTAAGGCATAAAATGGGAATATTATTTCGGATTAATTTTATATTTAATTTATTTAACATGTCATATGTTAAAATTATAAAAATATTCCTCTATAGTTTTGTTTACCTCTATCTATAATTACAAAATAAAATTTCATTATGATCTATAACTGAATGCCGCCGACTATAAAATCCTACGACCCGACAAGGAAAATGGGTTCAAGTTGCAAGTCGTATACTCGTATGTATATCTATACCATATTATAAAGGAGGAGCAATACATAATAACTATCTTGACCTCTTAGTATGTTTCATGTGTTCTTCCTAAAATATCTTTATATAAATAACTACATCCAATATTTTGATTTTCTTCAAATTTTCTAAAAAAAAACTATTTATTTCATCTAATTAATAATATACCATATTAGTTTAAATATTTAAAATTTTAAAAATATACAATAATTACATATTTATTTTGTAACTATATACCATATAAAAATTCAAAACTATTTTACAAAAAATTATATGTGCACGCATCGCATGCCAACAATCGCTAGTATATATATGTGCGTAATTCGAGAAAGGTATTCAAGTTGAAAATACCTGATCAATAAATCGGAGATATATACCCTAATCCTAATTATAGGTTCTTTGTATTTGCAGTCTCGATTGTGCATTGGGTTCACCCCAGTCTACATCTATCAAAATTATTCAACCCTTAATTACGAATAAATTCGAGGCTGATTTTCTTGTTACTACCTTTTCTATTCGTGTTTGTGTTTGAGGTTTCTGATGCGAGAAAGTCGGTTTTAATGCGAGATCGATTGCGTCTGCAATTCGGTTTTCGAGCTGGTGTTTTGTTTTGCAGGATTAGTTAGGGCGTGGAATGCATTCTTTTTTCTTTAAAATTGGATTGGAGGATTTCGGATTTTTTATTTATTTATACTGAAAAAGGTTGACGGGCTTATCTTTTGAAGGTGCTTGATTGAAATTTTAATAAGAAGATGATGAATCAAGGAGAAACCACGGAAACTGTTACCACAGTGGACCGCAGTTCTATCGAGGTAATAAATCAATCTCTTACCTGGTGCTCTTGGAAAATACGAAGTTGTTTTCATTTATGAACTTGTGTGAAAGAAGATGATTTTGTTCGCCAATGATTTTTTTATGTTTACGAGATTGCGTTACGGACCTATCTGTGAGCATTATAGCTGGTTGTACCACATTTGTTTAATTACGTTCGTACCTGTTGTTGGAAGTTAAGTAAGACATGAATAAGCCAAAATGTATTGGAGAGGCTTGTAAGCATGTTGCTCAATCATGAGGTGATCCATTATAGGTTATGTATAGGGTTTTTGTTCCAGGCACTGATCATCTTCATGCATTTTTATGAACATTTTGGCATACACTTTTTGATCACTCTAAGTGCGAACTGCTGCAGGCTATGTTCTTGATTCGATAGTTAACAATTAAGAAAATATAAATTTGCATTAGCTTCTTTCTAAGAGTTGTCATTGTAGATTATCAATTTTGTAGTTTAAAGGGCTGAAGGTGTTATTTAAGGTTATACTAAGAAGTTTTAACCCTTGTTCTGGATAGCTTTTCAGTTCATTCATAAAGAGATGTTTAACATTACTTGAACTTATATGCCCACATGGTTCATGATCTTATATTATTGAGAGGCCCGATATAGATTACTATCATTTGCACGTATAAGTTACTTGAAAAAATATTCTCTCAAGTAGGTCTTAAATTTCCTGCTATCTTTCCTTACAAACCCGCTTGACCTTTACACAATAAGTTGATATGTTCCTTCGGTGGGGATGAGTTCATGAGTTTGTGGTTTCTTAAAATTTGTTTATTTCCCCCCCTTCATGTGTCAGAAACATCGGATTGTTGATCCACATCAAGCTCATACACCTTCATATTACTCTCCAAAATGTGCTGCGGTGTCATGGAGCACTCCCGGAGAGAATCATAGCTCAAAGGAGAATGTAATTGTGTCTGATTCCAACTACATTCATAGTCAGCAAGTGGAGCTAACCTTGAGAAATGTTCAGGATGGGATAAATGCAGCATCTGGTGCCTCCACGTCAAATTCAGGAGCCACAATCACGACACAAGGTTATAGTGGGTATTCTGCATATCCAAGTACTGATTCCTACGGATATACCAGCACTGGATATGCAGCCTACTATAATGGCTACCAACAGCAACCGAACCAGTACCAACAAGAATCAAATCAATATCAACAGCAATACAGCCAGTATCAGCAACAATCTAATCAATACCAACAGCAATCAAATCAATCTTACGCACAACATGTAGGGGCATACCAAAACACAGGTGTTCAATATGAGCCTCTTTCCTCATTTCAAAATACTGGGTCTTATGCTGTGCCTGCAAGTTACTCTAGCACTTACTATAATCCTGGTGATTATCAGACATCTGGAAGTTACACAAGTGGCACCTATGCTAGTCAGACAACCCTGTGGCAAGGTCAGCCCTATGCAGCTTACAATTCTCATCCGTATGCAAATTACACATCAGACTCAAATCCATCCTATAGTTCTACCCCTAGTGTAGCAACAAATCATTATCAGCAGCACTATAAGCAATGGGAGGACTATTACAGGCAAGCTCAAACGGAAGTCAGCTGTGCTCCTGGAACTGAGAAGCTCTCTCTCTCTGGTGCGTCTAGTCTGAGTTCTTCCATTCCTATTGTAGACAGTGGGTACACAGCTTCAAACAACCAGATGCCTGTAGCATATACCTGGAGGCCTGAATCTGGTTCATCTGAATTGACTTATGTGCAGGTTTGGTAGTCATTGCCGTTATTTTATGCTGTTAATTAGAATTTTATGTCTTACTACCCATGCACTGACATTCCCTCGAGCCTTTGCCTGTTTTCATTTATGCCTTTATTTGCTTTCAAATCCTGTTTTTATTCTTATTACATATTTGATGCTTAAATAATTTTGGATAATGGAATAATTATTTTCATTGCTCTTTCCCTTTCTTAGAAATGGAATAAAACAATTTTGCTGATGTAGCAGTAGGTACTTTTAGATAGCTAAATTTGGACAAGTTTATGTTTATGTTTTAGGATAAGTAGTGTAGAGATGGAGTCGGTCATGGGCATGATGTTACAAAACTCTGTGCACAATTTTTTTCTGAAGATAAGTACCTGGACATTTTGAAGACTTTGTTGTGAGAGACAAAAAAATGCTTACAATGATTACATATCTCTCTTGGCTTTCTGAATCTTTTTGTCACAAATAGACTCTTCACGTGGAGTTTTATATGTGCAGGTTTGGTAGTCATTGCCGTTATTTTATGCTGTTAATTAGAATTTTATGTCTTACTACCCATGCACTGACATTCCCTCGAGCCTTTGCCTGGTTTCATTTATGCCTTTATTTGCTTTCAAATCCTGTTTTTATTCTTATTACATATTTGATGCTTAAATAATTTTGGGTAATGGAATAATTATTTTCATTGCTCTTTCCTTTCTTAGAAATGGAATAAAACAATTTTGCTGATGTAGCAGCAGGTACTTTTAGATAGCTAAATTTGGACAAGTTTATGCTTATGTTTTAGGATAAGTAGTGTAGAGATGGATTCGGGCATGGGCATGATGTTACAAAACTCTGTGTACAATTTTTTTCTGAAGATAAGTACCTGGACATTTTGAAGACTTTGTTGTGAGAGACAAAAAAAATGCTTACAATGATTACATCTCTCTCTTGGCTTTCTGAATCTTTTTGTCACAAATAGACTCTTCACGTGGAGTTTTATATGTGTAGGGATTTAATATTTACACGTACTGTTTTCATCGCGCCTTTCAACCTTAATAATATTTCATATCGATCTCCTGCTTTTCATTATCTCTTGATGTACATAGCTCTTAATTCTATCGTTGTGAGAAAATTAGTTTGATGGAACCCTGAATTATACTTCTGTTGATATCTGGAAACTGGATGTATCTAACAGTGGATAGAGGAGCACTTAAACAATCCTCCGATATATAGCCTTATTAGCAATATATTTATGTGTTAATCTACTCTCAGTCTACTAGAGTCTGTCCTTTATAGGTTGTGCACAAATAATTTTCTTGAAATAGCCAATCGAAATAGCCAATCATCTTTTAAAGTACCAGTACTTGAGGGAATAATATGACTTATAAATACTCTCAACCTCTACATTGAGTGTCAAGCTTTGCCTAAGATTTCTTCTTATCACCTACAAACTAAATTTCCATATTCATTCAAATATTAACTTGGAAGCCAGTAATCTGTTGAACTTTTATTTTTTACTTTCAAAGATAGAGAGCCTTGGTTTTTGAGTTTATCTCCAGTTTTTGAATTAGAGCAAGGGATGACAATGGCTTTCATGGAGAAATAGTACCATGTGAAAAGCAATAATAAATTGAGGAAAATAGCTTATTAAGATGCATGGGTTTGTCCTGGAAAGCGTGGAATTTTTAAAACTCATTTTTCTCTGTAATTTCTATTTCTGTTAGCACTATCACATTAATTCAAGGGTACAGAGTGGCTTTCTCTGCTTTGGATCATTTAATAATAAGATTAACGGGATCTTCTATGAACTGTGTTTTGCATTGAAACTTAGAAAGGAAAAGCAACAATTTCCTGTTATTAATTGGAGGAGTGATTTTTTTATTAATCTATCTTATTTTCGATCTCTCCAACTAAGATCTCATCCTATGTGAACAAGTTAAAATTGGAAATAGTTATGTTATGGATTTAGTTAAATAGCTAGCTCTGGCTAGTTTCTTTGCTGGCTTCGGTAAAATAGCTATCTTTGGCTTGTGGTTTTGTTGTATTGTCTCTGTTTTTCAGGATCTGAGTTCATTGAATTCCTTGACTGATTATGGATTTATTTGTCTATCATATGGGTGAATGGGAGGGGGAACTAGCTCATATCTCTTAAAACTCGACTCTCTTACAGGTAGTTGTTCTTGAGCATGAATTGTCTATCTCATTAGTGTGTTTTTGTTGTTGTTAGCCAGTCACAGCAAGTGGTAGTACCACAGAGAGTTACAGGAAACATGGGGATTCTGTTATCCAAAATGACCATTGTAATTCATTGCAGCCGAAACTTCCAAATCCATTGAATACAGTGCCCACGTATGAAAATTTTCAAAATAAACAGAACTCTACATTTTCTCAAGATGTTACAACACAGTATCCATCTTACCAAGTTTCTCAGAGTCACCATGCATTCTCTCAAACTGTTTCACAACCTCTCGAACCATTAGATGCACAAAGAGTAAACAGAATGCAAATTCCAAATAATCCAAGACTTGCTTCAATTTTGCCTGCGAGTGTACCAAAAGCTGATAAAGATAACTCTACAATTGGCGCAACTGCAAAACCAGCCTATATTGGTGTTTCAATGCAAAAGCCCAATGCAAAAGTTTTGACTCGTGATGCAGCTGATTCCATGCTCAAGGTTTGGTTATTTTGTTATGTTCTTCCATAATTTGTTCAGCTTGTTTGAGGATTGTCAGAAATAAAGATGGTTAAATAAAAGTCACAGTATCTTCATTTTGTAAGTTATCTTCGTAGATGATACCTATTTGTAATATTGGTCGTATTTATACTTCCAGATCTAAAACTTTCACCTGCTTTAACTTAATGAAAAGATGCAAGGATATAATTGAGGTGAAAAAATGTCTGAAAAGTGAAGACATTGGATACCTTTTTAAAATAAGAATATTAGTGTAAGAAATGCGTACATTTTCCTTAATTAAAAGTATATTGGAATTTGAACGTAAGGTGGATGCGCCTAAAATGAGCAGAAATAGGGAAAACAAATGCACACAATTCACCTTCTTGTTGCAGCTCGGTGACCTGGGATGCAAGGTGGATGTTTTGAAAGAGGATAATTGATAAAGAAGTGCCTGCAGTCTATCTTGGTTTAGATGGCAGCCATATAGGCGGAGTTATAGGAAAACTATTAGAAATATTTTGGCTAAAGTTTTGCACATAGTAACGTTTTTTCATTTTGTGCCTGCAGTCTATCTTGGTTTAGATGGCACTTGGCAGCCATATAGGAGTTATAGCTATTAGAAATATTTTGGCTAAAGTTTTGCCCAGAGTAATGTGTTTGCTGAAAATGCGAACACATGTTCCAACTTTGGACGTGGCTCTTGATGGTAGTTTAATGGAATGAATGCTGCTGATCCTAGGTATGAAACAAGAATTCATTGAATCGCGTTGAGTTGTTAGTAATACTGAATACTTCAAAACCCCGAGTTGTATATCTTGATGGATGATTTGATTGTGGTTTGCTTCAGAGGATTTTTCGTTCCTTGGGTGGTGGGTGGTGGGCGGTGGCGCTTGGCACTAACTTAGTCGTTGCTGGGATGGTTTTGTGAAGCTGGGACATATGCATAACCAGCTAAAACAGTAACATACCAATGTTTTCCTTATAGCGTCTCTTTATGATGTCAACTTGAGATGTAATAATCATCATTGAAATATAAGCATCTGTTTTACCACCTATTGATTAAAATGTAAAGCTTAAATAAGAGAATCTCATGCGCATGTTTGCAATGTAGTTTATGTTTCTCTCAAAGATGACAAATAATTTTGGCTGGATTAAATGGGCGCTTTTTGATATAGAATTGAGAATGGATTCTACCATCTTCATTTGAGTTGAAACCAAATACTATTTTCCAGTTCTGTTTGTTCCTTTGTAAATAGGCATTAGGGTATGGTTGAAAGAGCAGGGTCTTACTATTTCTTTTAGCATAGTTAGGAGATGTATGAAGGATTTGAATGGACAATACAAGTTAAATGACTCCATAAGAGAGAGCTTGAGATAATCTCAATTTGCTATGGTTTTGTGTGATACAATAATTAACTTGTCTGTAATATGTGATATTTACAAAGGTTTTGGGCATGCTATGCTTGGATGAACGATGTTATAGTCAGTTCCTCTGTTGTTTATTTTCCCTTCAATACCTTAGCTGGTTGATTTAACATGGCAGCTCTTGATGTGAATGGCATGTAGTATGTTTCATTTGACCAGCTTGTATCTGGTTCTTTAGTGCACGTTATGAAGATATCCATAAACCCCGAGATCATGTGCTTAGAGCCTTGATTAAAATTCGAAAGCCAGCTCTGCCTTATTACACCAACTAGGAATGGATGGAATCAATGAACACAATCTTTTTCTTGCCTTAGTTTATCATGTTAAGATTAAGATGTATTTGTTAATGTATTGAATATATTAACATGTGATTTTATTCGCTTGGAAGTGCCACAGTGTTACAAATTACTGCAGGGTTTGCTATGAAATATGGGTACCAACCTCTGCCTTTATAGTTCAGTGGTAATGAATAAAATAGAGGATGTTTGTTTGTAAATACTGACTTTAGTCATTGTCTTTCTGTTGCAGCCTGGCTTGTTTCCCAAGTCATTACGTGGATATGTTGAAAGGGCTTTGGCTCGGTGCAAAGATGATAGGCAGATTGCGACTTGCCAAGTTCTTATGAAGGAGGTATAGCCTTTGGATTAAATCTTGCATATGCAATCGTTGTAAGAACAGAGTAGACACTATTTTTCCATGACTAATATCAGATAGTATCTCGGATTTCCAGTATTATGTGAAAGAACTGGTGGCATTTTTTTGAGTCCCCGTGCTTTGTGCTAGACACTTTTCATGGCCGAGTATAGTCTCTTAACCTCTTATGCATCGACTAATGAAAATCAACTTCCTATATTTTCCAAGTTTATGAATCAGTAAAGGTGCCATTGTCCCAGTGATTTACTGTTGCATGTCAAAAAGCCTGCCTCTTCCCTTGATCATCGAAATACCTTTATTTTTCTTGAAATTCTTTCATTTGAAGTGACATCTCAGTGCTAAAAAAATCTTTATGTGGCCCTTCTCTAGTTTTCGTAAACAATATTTTACTATATCTACATATATGTGTATATGCTGATATAGGAAAGAAGATGGCAACTCTTCTCTCTTCTATTTATTTTTTTGTCTGTTTACTATATGGTACCATGTGATAGAAAATGATGTGTTTGCCTCGAAAACCAAATAATTCAAACTCTATACTAAGGATATATCTTAACAAACATTTTTTATCTGGGCCTTTATCTTTCCTTCCATGATTATGTTACTCAGCAAGTTCAAAATCTTTCGGCATTTAGGCAACTCTGATACGTGGTCGCTTTAACATGCTATATGCTAGAAGTTGTAGGTAACCTTTTTTTCCTTCCCGTTTTTCTGGTTGCTTTAAAAGTAAAGACATTGGAAATGATTGGTTTAAAAAAACGTTACTTCTGTGTTACTAAAATTCCAAATATTTACTTTGTTAGTGAGAGTCAGTGTTCAAATGGTGCGTTTATTAAAAGAAATGTCACAGTTTCTGAGGTTTTAGCTTTACTCCCTTTTCTTCATATTTTTTTTGTATTGGGGCTTCTCCCAGTACCTTGACATAATAATTAGAACCTTTCATATGTTCTTCCCTTTTCCTGTCCCCCTGATCGATGGCACATTGAAAGTGTAGAGTGTAGAGTAGAAATTATTATGAAAACCATTTTTTATATTTTTTACAAGTGCTAGCATACAAGTGGAAAAGTTATTTTCCTGCTTTCGTGTGAAACAAGTCTTCTCCAAGATTGTTGACTAGCTTAGATATAAGCATGTTTGATCATCTCAATATTTTTACTGGAGCGGTCAGTAAGTTCAGATTTCTAGTTGACGTTCCTTAAGAATGAGACGGGCCTAAAGCGATGTTACCATCAATTAATTCCATCCCTTCCTTGGTTGAAATTTGGCAGCTGTGGCAGCATTCCATTCCCTGTTAGAAATTTTGGAAACAGCTACAAGGGTTCTGAGTGCTACAAATGCTGTAGTTTCACTATGTTTGACTATAGTTTACAGACTGTAGAATCTTTAAATGGCTTTGTACCCAACTGGGTTCAGCGAAAATAAACAATGTCTATTTTAGGCCCACATGATTTTGCAAAATTTGGTAAACTTGGTCTATGTGCTACTTTATACTAACGTTTTCTTACTAAAATTATTATTCAGCTTATAACGAAGGCAACTGCTGATGGTACCCTATATATAAAAGATTGGGATACTGAGCCTATTCTTCCCCTGCCCAATGCTGACACGGAGTATGTTTCCTTTGTCTTCTTACTCCGTCAAGCACAGATCCAGTCATTCAGATAACGGGCCAATAACTTATGCAATATTTATTCTGCAGGGCAGCACAGTTTCCAATCCTAACCTCTGTAATGCCAGGGAGCAAAAAAAGTCCTACTCGGCGAGCCAAAAGTAGGTGGGAGCCTATTCTGGATGTGAATTTGGCTGAAAACTCTGCCAATCGGTCTGACAAAACTCCAAAATATGGTGGATGGAACAAACAGGTATTACTTTTTCCCAAAAAAATTAGTTCTTGGTCTCCTTCGAACTTTATTACCAATTGAAGAGGATTGGGATTGGAGTTTCTTTTGGGTCCTGTGGTGGTTTGTTACGTATATTTGATAATGATCACTCTGACATTTTCTGGTTTTGCCACTGTTTATTCTGCTTCATTGGTAGTTATATATCTCAAAATTTACCCTCATCATTTTATTACTAAGGAAATGAATGGCTTCAAATCTGGTTATTAGTTCAATGGTTTGTACTATAATCAATCTGCCTTTTGTTATTCCGTGCAATGGTCTATAAAATCACATGTGACATTGTGTTTGATACATACTAAATTAACAACTGCGCATGGTTCTGTGAATGTTTACTTGTTAATATCAGTATAAAAACTTCTTAATATTGGCATTGTGAGGAAATGTAGTGCCATGTGTAATTTTCATTGTGCGGATAATCTTTGGACTTGACAAAAGCCTCATTCCATCGAGCTTGACTGTTCTCGGGCGTCATGAATCAGGAGAAAAAATTCGCTTACTTTTTCATGAGATGTTGATAATGTTTTATTGTTCTAACTTATCAGTCGTATCCATCTGTTTGCAGTTTACAGATAGGGAAATAGAGAAAAAAGAGGATAATCTTGGCAATCAATTCTCTTCTGCAGATCCAAAAGTTTTTAGTAAGAATTTCACAAGGCCAGCCAAGAGGCAGGGCCCTGGTGTTGACCTGAATGCTGTGGACGATGTGGATGATTCCAGCGAGAGTGACTTGGACCAGAGTTTAACAAAGTACTCTGCTGCTGCTGTTGCACTTGCGGATTCATCGGAAGAGAAGAAGAGACGAGAAAACCGTTCAAAGCGTTTTAAAAAGAAACATGGGAATCACGCAGAAGATATTAACTTTAAAGCAAACAACGTGGGATCTGGAAATTTGTATGCGAGGCGAGCTAGCGCTTTGGTACTTAGTAGAAATGTCGAGGAAAGTGGGAGCAGGGCTGTTGAAGATATTGATTGGGATGCTTTTACAGTCAAAGGAACCTGCCAGGAAATCGAGAAACACTATCTGCGTCTTACTTCTGCTCCTGATCCAGCTACGGTATATTCCCATGCTTCTTCATGTTGTAATCTCAATGCAATCTATGTTATTGCTCTATGATTTGCATATCGCTAGAAATTATTTTAAGACATATACTACTTTGCAGGTGAGACCTGAAGAGGTGCTGGAAAAAGCAATACTTATGGTTCGAAATTCTCAGAAAAATTACCTGTACAAATGTGATCAGTTAAAATCTATACGGCAAGATCTTACTGTACAACATATACGCAATGAGCTTACAGTTAAGGTATTAATACAATAATACTATTGACATTTCTATGTATTCCCGGTTGATGATCTCTTCATGTCATCTATGTTTTGCTTTCCATCACCATAATTTTGACACAAGATTTGACTTGTGCCTTTTTAAATGTTGGTTATCTCATGTATCATTCTGATTTTACTGTAGAATTTGGCGATTACTGTCATCTGATATTATGATTCCTCTTTTGATTCTAGGGTCTATGAAATGCATGCTAGATTATCGATGGAAGTTGGGGACTTGCCCGAGTATAATCAGGTTTGTTCTTTCAATTCTAACAGACTTCTTAAATTTTTATAGTTTGGTTTTAAGTATATATGAATTTTCTGAATTCTGACCCATATCACTGCATTTTTTTTTAAAAACTAAATGGAGTGCAAATGCTTCCACATATTGAAATTGATTTGAAATATTCAGTGGCCATTCTGATGTTTGAGTGTTGATATACTATTGTCTTTTAGTGAATGAGATGGTCAAAATGGATACTATTATGATAACGGTGATACGGATTATACTGGAGTGAGCAATATACTTGGTTGTTGATGCATTATTTAATAGGTCCTGGCTGGTTATTGAGAGAAATTTCGAGGAATTTGCATAAATTTTCTGTGAGGTGTAGGAGGACAACTGAAATAATAGATATTGCATGGTTTTATGCAAAAGTTGTAAAATTTGATTACAAAGAAGAAATCTGACATTAGGTAGCTTAGTGAGTTCACTCCAGACCGAGGGTGCATATTATTTAAGTTACATAGAGAACCAATATTGTGATTACGTTATTCCTGCAATTTGGGTCTTGTTTTACGTACAATAGTGAAGCACTAGAACTAGTGAGATTGGGGTTTCATTCTTCCTAAAGATTCAGGTAATAGACTTAAGTATATATTCATTTGTTTTCTTGCTACTTTATCCGGGCTTTGTTTCGATCACTTTTTTTATTGATTTATATTTTCTTTTGTGATCTACACAGCAAAGATTATAGGTAAATATGACATTATGACTGACAATTTAGGCATCTTATCAGTGAAGAAAATATGATTATCAAAAATTTCAAATGAAAATCAAAACGTATTATTTTCCATCTAAAATGACAGGGAGGGGCTTACTTAGGAAATTTGATTTTTGAAATGTGGTTATTAAGTTGGTGTGGACCACTATTTTCTCAAATTTATCTTTGTGTGTGATATTTGGTTTCATTGACACATTAAACTTTTAAACAAGTACATTGGGGGTGTGATCACCTGATGTTGTTAACCCTTTTGTCGTTTGTTTTTGCAGTGCCAATCACAATTGAAAGCACTATATGCAGAAGGAATTAGGGGATGCAATATGGAATTTGCGGCATATAATTTACTTTGTGTAATATTACACTCAAATAATAACAGGGAGATACTGTCAGCTATGTCAAGGTTCGTAACAATCTGTAGGTCTGGTTATTTTTCATTGGTTCACTTCTTAGCGATTACCAAAATGCATTACTTAAGAATCCCCCACCTCTGCTTTGTTTTTTTACATGTAGTCGATAGTTGTCTGCTTTCTCTTTCACTACTCTCCATATTCTCTCTTTCACTACTCTCCATATTCTCTCTTTCACTACTCTCCATATTCTCTTCAATTTACGAATTCAAAGCCATCTATGAAGCTCTATTGCCCTCGGATTGGACCTACCAATTCTTGCATTTGGGAATGTTAAGTAGTGATCGAGGGTGAAAGGTAATAAAAACTTGTGGGCACCAGTATTTAATTTTTTATATTACTGCTTTTTTCCATCAAATTTTGATGTTATTCCCATTTATATACATTTCAATACCAAAATTATACGCACTCCAATTGTTTTGAGTCTGCAAACTTTACCCTCATATTTTGGTATCAGAACACTGGACTTTGAAAGTGGGCTGCAAGAAAATGAAAAAAGTAACTGCACCGTTGCCCTTGCGTCTTCTCTTAATGCCATAATCACCAAAAGGAGCTGAAAATTGAGAATTCTTTATGCGGAATTAGGAAAACAATTAGCTTAATTTGTGTATTAATGTGCAAAACACGCTCTTCGGTTTGAGTTAACCAAATCATTGAAGAAAATCTGTGGTATTTCATTAGCATTTAACCTATGTGACTATAATCTTGGTGAAATCATTACTTCTTTGTGTGTGTTAGTTTATAGCTTGTTATGCTAGTGAATTTTCAGGCTCTAGCTGGTTGTGGTTCCATACCTGCACACTCTTGGAGTCGGTGCCCTCAATGATTTATCACGTCCTTTTTGTCATTGAATTTGTTTCCCAGGTTATCAGCTGATGCTAGAAAAGACAAAGCGGTAAAGCATGCGCTTTCAGTCTGTGCGGCCGTAACATCTGGAAATTATGTAACGTTTTTCAGACTGTACAAGACAGCACCTAAACATTAGCACCTTATTTATGGGTGAGTTATTCACGCTGACTTTTTATATAACATTTGAATAACAGATAACAGCTTTATCGTTTATATGATAAAACAATTTCTTCCTGCAGATCTTAATGTTGAAAAGATGCGGTATGCCGCTGTAAAATGCATGTGTCGATCATACCGTCCTACGGTCCCTATTTCATATCTTGCTCAAATTCTAGGCTTCACTAATGCATTGCCTACAACTGAAGCAAGTGATCACATGGAAGTGGATGGAGTGGATGAGTGTGTTGATTGGTTGAAAGCTCATGGAGCATGCCTCACTTCCGATAACTCTGGGGAGGTGTTGCTTGATACGAAGGTAATATATCTCTGTATTCTCCTCCAATTTTTGATGATCAGAGAAAGAATTGGAATTGTTGTTCAAAGAGCTCATTTGGTGGGTTACTCTGATGGGTAGAGTATGCATTATTCATGGTTGGCCCAAATAACACAGTAATTATACTGTATCGAACATTACTTTTCATATTCTTGATTTAATGTAATCAAATCAAAAGAGCTCTGATATGTCTTCTTTGTTTGGCTGGCTGAGGCATATTTGCTGACTTGGCGGTGGTATATTCTTAAATGGTTCTCTGCTAAGTGCCATGGTTTTTGTACGTGCAGGCTTCTGTATTGAGTCTCTATATGCCAGAACCCGAGGATGCTGTGGCTCATGGAGATGCTAGTCTTGCCGTTAATGATTTTCTAACTCGGAATTTAGCTTAGAATGTTAAATCCTACGAGGCACAGAGGACTTCCTGGAAAAGGTGAGATTCCCTGTGATGCGTACATTCGCACCTATAATCATGAATGGGAATTAAAATAACGCTGAGAAACACAACTGCTACGGATACTATTGAAGACTGCAAGTCCCTATGCGATTAGAAAATTTTGAATCTGGTCGACTTCAATGTATTCCACTTGTCAAAATTCTCTGACTAAATCAAAACATATTATTTCATGTAATTTATGAAAAAAATATTAATAAAAAGAGAAAATTTAGATTCTTGTTTGTAATTTTGGGTTTAAATGTATGCAGTTGTAGTGTTTACCTTGAGGAGTAATGGAAATAAGTATAAGTGTTTTTGAGCATGTTTGCTCTTCGGTTCATCATTTGATTTGATTTTGTACGTACTTTTGTAATTAATTTTAAGCCTTTTGTTTCATTTTTAGTCCTGTTTCATCATTTGTATAAGTTTGGACCTTTTTTTCCCTTTTCCATTTACTGTCGGTGGAATGTTTATAGCACAAATCGTTTCTTTTGGCAATATGGAAGTTTGTGCTTTAGTTTATCATTGTACTTGCTATCGTTATATTTGTTTTAATATATTTGATTTCAATTTTCGTACGGTATAAAAATTAAATTCCGGATCAAATTTTATGTGAAAGATATGTATTCGTTCACTTCCCGGTATATATCTTGATTCTTGTCTCACTATGTTGCAGATTTGTGTAATATGTCTCATCTAATGGAATTTTAATTAAAAATAATAAATTAATACAACGACAAAAAAATTGCAATTTTCGGATTGATTTTGAGAAGCATCAATTCGAGTGCCCACAATAATTCATAAAAAAAAAAAAAAATTTAAAGGAAAACCATGTTCCTGGTTTGAAGAAACATATGGTTAGAGAATGTGAAAACTGCTGAAATATTTGCCGTATTATAAAAACTTAAAAATTAATTTTGAAGAAAAATTTCTCCAATATGATTACAATTTAGTATGTATATATAAAATATGGGGAAAGTTCAGGCCGGCACCAAATAGTAAAACTTTATTCATCATAGTCCAGGAAAAAACTTGCAATCATTTAAGTAACGTTTTTAGGTTAAAACGACAAAAGTGCCCTTATAAGAAAATGCGGCAATCTAAAAAGTGTTCATCTGTTACAGCACTTTACCGTTTCGTTAAATCTCTTTCTTTCACCACTGCGATAAATCTCCTCGTAAATCTATCTCGCCAGTTACGGTTTCTTACAGTTGGTTTTCCTCTTCATCTTTTCGATTTTCTGTTTCATCCCTTTTTTCCAGATTTTTTTTTCAATCCCGGTATGTGTGTGTGTTTGTGTGTGTAAGAGTATATATATACTGTTTTTTTTATCTTTTGAGGTTTTTTAGTTGTTATGCATTGGTGCTCGTGCTCGTGCTTCTTCTTTGCTCATTTTCAGAATTTACAGTCTGAAATTTGCAACGAAGAAGATGACCCAGATAAAAAATAACTGGTGCACAAAAATTATGAAAATAACTGTGCAAACGAAAAATATGAACAGTAACTGGTGCACGAAAGATTGAAAATCAGTAACTATTGCACGAAAAATCAGTAATTGATGCACGAAAATTAAATCATCTACTGATGCCCGAAATTGAAATCAATAATAAATGCACGAAAATTAAA